>JAFKAK010000525.1:0-38826 GCA_019914995.1 Acanthochlamys bracteata
ACGATCAGGCAATCTGTTTCGTTGTCTTCGGCTCTGTTCCGTATAACCCACACCTTGCTAGAAGCTTCCTTGCCATCTGGCGGTCGAAAATCGAACGGGTCATAATGTAGTACTGTGACGATTCTGTCCAGAAACTTCTGGGTCCCGACGCAAAGGCAGCCATAGCAGCTTACCGCAAATCAGGGTGTGTGATGTCTTTGTCTACAGCCCTTCTTCCAGGTTATGTTTCTTCTCAGCTCATCCCCCTGTTTCCTGTGCGCTGCGATGCGCACCCAGCTGAGTGAGTTTTGTTCAGGCGTGCCCTGGAAGACCAGTATTCACATATAACCGGCCATTTGCCCTTCCAGTTATCTTCCCCTGTCCGCCAACGTTGAAGCTTTGCGATGCAGTCTTCTCAGGATGGGGATGCGTATGTTGAAAAATGCGCGACCATGTCTTGTAGTGACTCATTGTATTTGTTCACCCGACTTCTCAGTTCAGGAACGCAACCTTCACGCCTTCACCTTCAACGGCACGATAAAGTGAAAATACAGCGCGAGTGTTTGCCAGGCAGTACGCATTGTTATTTGGGCACAGAACCAATGATGTTGTCTGAGTCGGACCTCACACCAGTTCAATTTTGCCCTTCGAAAATGCGCTTTGGCAGTCAATCTGGTTGTAGGAAAAGCCGGACAGCGCAGGCTCTGGGATCGGAGGAGGGTTTCACCGCAGCGGTAGGTCGTTCGCGAAGAAACTTGTCGAGCATTTGGCATATATCTTTGTTCCGGAAGGCGGTACGACATATGATAGTTTGGGACGAAGGCTTTCGATTGCGGTCACGGCACGCTCTACTTATAGCCTCGTTGGTTTTGCACTCGGCGGCGTTGTCGTCGATCTGTTTGTATGCTGGAGAATCGTTAGTATCCAACACGCAACGTAAATCCATATGCTGATAAAACCTACAATAAGTAAACCTGTGTTACGGAGTCTACGTCGGGAACTTTCTCTTTGATAGTCTTCTCCAGATCCTCTTGGCTGCCCCTTCAACAGATCGATTCCAGACACAATTTGCAGTCTTGGGTCATCTGGCCAGAAGCCATCTCGCGCGTTAAGCGCCTGTTAACAAAACAGAAACCTTTTTGAATGCCATCCTTAGATGGATAGCCATTGAGGATGGGTTGACAATCGCCCATCCAGAAATTCCGGACGCGCCATAAATAGCGCGTGATTTTATCTTCGCAATCAGTTCTTAAGTACGATTTTTTGAATAGAACGATCGTATCTTTTTCAGTTGTGACTGTAGTAACTCTCCTGTCGCTGACGCGCCAGCGCCAGAGGAAGACCTAAATTAATACTCACGGAAGCCTCTCCACCCCACGAACGCAGAGCCAAGGATGACTTCGTAAACCGTTCCATCTTTTCGCCAGTATAGCGCATCGCACTCAGATCCGCTAATTGCCCTTGTAAACACATGTTGCGGAGAACATCTTCCTAACGCAGCCTGACACGACAGACGGACGCGTGCGCGGGGTAGCTGACTCGCTGAAATGGTTATCATAATGGACTTCCGACGGAGGACCATGCTCGTCTCTCTATTTCAGGCATCCTTTTTTCTTCGAATACCTGTAGTCCAGAAATAATCGATGTTATTAAATGAAAAATCGGCGGTATGGCTCTGCACTGTTGGGAACCACGAAAAATGCATCGCGTTACGCTTCCGAGTACCCAGCAGGTCGACAGCTCCTCACCGCCCGCCTTTGCAACCACTGTCTCAGCACCATAGTAGCTAATATTGGCTATTAAATTGCCAGCTGGTGCGCAACTCTCGGACTGGGATTTCTACATTGAGCCTCTCGCCGATACATACCGAGTGATCGCTTTCGAGCTGCGCGGCCATGGCCAGTCAAGTGCCCCAACAGACATCAAATACTGATTACGAGACCATATTTCAGATATCGTGGCACTGCTGAAGCATCTCGGATACGAAAAGAATGTAAGGCCAGTTGGCCATTCGATGGGCAGCATGATTACCTCCATTGGGCGTCACAAAACCTGAGTTTATTAGTTATTAATCGTCGTAGATCCGCATTACTTCTGCGGAAGCAATGTCTACTAATGTCATCAGGGCCTACAGGCTGCGGGCGGTAATGTCACAGCCGTGAATCTACAGTTTTGGCCATCGTTTTGTGGCGTAATATCCTGGGTGGATGAAGAACTGGTATCTCAGGCGCGTGGAGGGAGACACCATCGCATGTCACTCGAGGATGTGTTGAAGTCTCTCTACCAACAGCCAGGTATGACCATGGAACATGGAAGAACCTTTGGAGCTGAGGAAGAAAGCAAGATTACGATTGCGGTCTATTCTGATGAAGAGTCAAGAAGGAGGGGCTTCATTCAAATGATTTGGATGAGGTAGCAGTAGTGGGGGGTGGGGACATTGGCTGAATCACGTCAAGCCGAGGAGCTCAATGCGGTTTTGGGTGACTGGTTGAAGAAGATGGAAGCATTTTAAGACAGACAGATCCATCGACTCAAGTCAATGAACTATGATATTCCAGGCATAGCGTAACGTAGTGGTTTACGCACTTTCACCCTCTCCATCGCCTTGACCCCTCATTCGCAATATACTTCGTTTCCTCAGTTATTCCGTCGATTCCTGCAAGTTCTGTGAATCTCTTCTTCCAGAATACCCACCTTTCCCTGCTAAACACTGGACCGCCACTCCTGAGTGCCGCCCTTGGCAGTTCCCTTCATTTCTGTTCTTTGGTGTCAATCTTCTTCCTTCTCATTACTTTTTCCAAGCCCAAATACCCACACCGCCGCTGCCGGCCATGGGCGTCCATCACCCCACCTGGTGGCTCTGGTGTCTTTCAAGTGCTTCTCGCATCGCCCAGATGATAGAGGTAGAATGTGAATATGCCGGAGTCGGTCAGACGCGCGAAAAAATAGTTGAAGTTGGTCAAACATGGATCTCTTGGGAAGATGCCAACGTCGTAACAACGAGGACCATCGTTGTACCTTCGCGAGCTTGCATCCCCAGACCAGAAGGCGTCCTGTATACAGGATGTTCGTACGTCGAAGATGGCTCTGGATGTTCTTGATTGCTTTCACTAAATCAGCAAGCTTCGTGTGTCGATCGGCGTCACGGAATGATATCTTCTTTGCTGAATGAAAACAGACTTCCAAACGTCTCCCAACCAGATATCGTCGGTTCTGTGTGCTGATGATGGCTTCGTCGATTGGTTGTGTTGTTATTCTAACAATTGTTTTTTGTAGATCTGCTGCATCGTTGACGTATTCTTGTATGGCTGGATAGAAGTCACTGTTCTTATCGAGCGGAACCATCCACAATTTCGGCAATCTGATCTATTTGTGTAGCTTCGTCGTTGGTTTCAGAGCACTTTCTCGATTTTCTGTTTCTTGTCCATTTCGACAATGTATTTTCAGATCAAAGACCTGAGACTGAGAGCATGAAGGAGAGTGACGTGTAGTGACATGTTGTTCGATTAAATGTGCCTGGAGGTGGGGTGACGTAATGTGGCTGAGCTGCGGCGCACGGTTTTGAGCAGATGTTACTGGATGATGGCAAGTGGGCCTCGCGTTTCTCCATCGAGAAGGTGCAAATAGTCATATTCTTGTGACAATATGTCCGTCTTGAGCGGCCATGTTGGACCAGCGTACTTCCTCTTGTATACCTGGCAGGTGACGCACATCTCAGGGCAGGTTGCGTAGAAGATTACATCTCTACCTCCTGGCTGGCATGATATAAATCCCTAGACCCCATACCCGGTCAGCACGAAGGCAGCCCAGTATCTCTCTTCCCTCAACTCCATGATCTTCTGCTTCTTCAACTCTGCGACGAGATCCATTGGTTCCGAAACGAACTCATCGGCATCCTCATGAATGAAATGTTGCTCCACCTCATCAATAATTTCGTCTAGATCTTCCTCTGTCTGGTGACGCATCCGCATCTGTGCCGCATGCAGTACTCCGTGCGGCAGCGACTTTCGCAGCTCTTCGCGGAACATGATAATGAGGAGCAAAGTGGCGGCATCGTTGACAGGCCGCCGATTGCCAACAAATTCGCCAGTTCCGGGGCGAGAAACGTATGTGCGAAGCCGATTGCACTGCCAGAATCATATGCTTTCGATATCCCTATAATGATGTTAGCCTGGGCCGACTTGTCAAAGTACGAAAACCGAGAAACCTCGCCGTGACACTGGCAGAATATTCCACGCACCTGAGAAGAGACAAGAACTGAATACTACCAGATCGGCACTGATTGATGGCTCGCGCCAATCGGACGTGGTCAGCGGTTCGTGAAAAAGCTGGATGGATGAATTTAAAAGGAAGATTCAGATCGAAAGTACCATGAGGCGCATAAGTGCAAAATTTGGGCTCCATCAGCTTTTTTCTAAATCCCTCGCGATTTTTCTCATCAGCAATGAAGGTGATAGATCTTTCTGATGTCCCCGAGCAATTGTTAAAAGCTTCCATTCGGGAGTATGGAATGTCTCGGATCGCAGGCAAGTTCCGCCATTTCTCTCCTTGTCGATGGGCGTATTGCTGACAACGGAAACGTTTGGGTGGCGTTTCTCTGCCGGGATTCGCTTGTGTCTGTAGGCGATTCCAGATGTTGAGGCTCGGCACCACAGAAATGGGAACGTTGAAAATTATGACTAGGAACATTAGCTAAGTCTCGAAGGGATGATGATAGCTTCTTCTTTCATGTAGAATGTGGTATGACAGGTGCAGCTACTAAAGCATAAAGAAGATTGCTTAATTTTTCTTGGCACATTGCTGATGCGTTGCGTTGAGGGACCGACGGCCGAACTGCTCAGGGACTCACACTATGATTTAAAGCTTCATTACGATCTCCGGTATCTTGTCATTGCTGATTGATGATGGGGCTTGTATGTGGCGCGACGGCGCCGGATCATAGTCTCGTTTTGATTGATCCCGCACTGCAGCGTCGACCACCACTCGCATATTATTTTCTACTGCCTCATTACAGGATCTTACGCCTTTATCAGTCACGGTTGAATCGTAACTGATAGAATAGAGCAACGAGCGTGACCAGCCCTGCTCGAGGTAATGAAGCGAGCCAATGAAGCGCCTGATGGCTCCAATCGAGTGCGGCAGCACCGGTCCGGTGCATTTGAACTGTCGAGGAAGAAGTCGCTCGCCATTTCCGGGTCAAAGGGCGGCTTTTTTTCGCGAACTGGGTGCAGATGCGGGAAGCAGAGAAGAATACATTGGCCCAGTCGAACGATTAAATAACCAGATCCGAGCAGCATGCGGGTCCCTGACTTGTTTATAAAGCTCGCATGCATTGCAGCCCTGTTGTAAATTTCGAGTCGCCTCTGACCAGATACTGGTCTCTCTTGCTCCGGATCTGTCTCCTTCTCCGCGTCTAGCTCTTTCCGCCGACCATCAGAATACTTTTTGACCATAAGCCCAAACACAGGCATCAGGATTCGATGAGCAACGCCCAATTCTAAGAGCTCATTGGTTTGATAGCGTCACCATGTCACATTCTCATACATGCTTCTCGGTCTCAGCCGTGAACAGTCCATCACCAGCCAGCGGCCGAACTTCTCTTAAAAGTTGGAAATTTTTTCTGCCAAAGCGGCTCTGGTCACACACATCGTTGACCGTCTCATACACGAGACCACAATGACAGTGCGACCTCAAGGTTCAGCTCGAAAGATCTCACCGTAGATCTCAGCAAGATGCCAGAGCGAGGACGCTAGATTGGTTGGATCGATGTCGCCAATATTTCCAAAAGAAGGGAGGATGGTGGTTGCAGTATGAGTACGGATTCTTGGAAGTAATTGGGAAACCGTGAATCAGATCTGGGGAGTACGATTGATGAATGATAGCACGAGTGCAGCAATATTTGCGTCAGTGGTGATGCTACTACAGCTTTTATACATATGCTTTCATGCGAACGTGTGTAGACCATAAGATATCCTCGGCCGACGTTTATTGGTTCTAGATGCCGCATTAGAAGTAGCTGCAGGCGTTCCCGGTATTGAGATGCATATTATGAGCCTGGTGTATATCAGAATGTGAAGACCGACCATCCGCCTCTCGGTCGACCTCGAATATTATGGTTTGGCTGACACAAGCCAGCGGACGCTTGGGCAGTCTCTTGCAGTTGGTTTTTTTATTGGGGCAGGTGAAAAGTCGACCCTACGCCTCTAGCTGCGTCAGGACGTATACCGCCAGGGCCAGCAAAACTGGAACAATGGCCTGGCTGAATAAGGCAAACTTATGCGGCAATATCTCAAGCATTAACTCTTGTGGCATTGATTGCTACTGCTGTTCAATCAGGTCATGTGCCGACAAAGCGCTCCAACGCTTTCGCTGACAGTTTCTTGGACGCTTGTTGCGACTCTCATGCTTGAGTTGCTACTGCCACCTACCATTCTATGGGCTTCTCGTTCTGCCAAAATTCTCCAGTCGCTCCTTTGATATCTGCCAAGGCAAGCATAACTGGGTTTGTGCGCCTTCGTCTGGCGACTTGGTTCCATTACCTTTGGTCATGTCGGTGTTGACGTATCCAGGGCAAACGCAGTTGATTAAAATCTTGCTACCCTTCTCTTTTCAGCTCGAGCAAAGTGCCTTGGTGGCACCGATTAGTCCAGCCTTCGAGACAGCATATTCAGCGCTTGAAACCCTGCCTCTTTCTCTTTACCAGCTTCCACAGCGGATTGAAGTCCTGCATGATGCTGGTAATGTCGCTCTCAGTCTTGGATGAGAGGGACCTATTACGAATCTTGTCGGAGTATTTGTTGAGATGACCAGCCATGCTGGCCACGTTCTAAGGCGACCTGTTGGTTTTCAACAGCGGTAGGACCACGTGGCACACTTCCGCTGGTGTTGTAGTGATTTGCATGCCAGAGTAGTCTTGACCACGTTGGCATCTGCCTACGTCAGCCACGCGATAGAGTCGAGTCGTGGCTACGACTCACCAAAGCCAGTCAGAGCGATGCCCGCGTTGTTAATGAAGAAGTCAATGCCGTCGCCATGTGTTTGCTTGAGGTGCTCTGCAAAAGTTTCACGCTCTTGCGATCAGTGATGTCTAGCTGATGGTACTTGATCTCCGACAGGCCTCCGTCGCTTTTGAGCGCCTTTGCCTTTGAGTTGAGGATCTTCATGTAGGTTCTTTAAAGCAGCCTCGCCTCGGCCCCCTGGTCGCGAGATACGTGAGTAGATCAGGAAGGACCGTTGCGTGGGGAATGGGGTACTGCAGCGCCAGCTGTCGGACTGGATGAGGTTAGAAGGATATCGTACGGCGTGTGAGGGTGCATGCCAGTGCGAGCCCAATTCCTAGCTACTGTTAGTTGCATGTCACGTTCCGCAGGGCTGGACACACCTTGTTGGCGCCTGTCACGACTCCTACCCGGCTGTATGCACCATAATGAGATGCTGCTGAAGATTAAAAGCTCCATTACGGGCATGAACCCGTGGGCGATGAAATAAAGAGCAGTCCCACTCTTGCCGATGACTGACCAGGATAGTCGTCATCGCTGATGATGTAAGCATGAAGCTAACCGGGTCGAGGCCCACGGGTGCACCTTCTCAACTGTCCACTTTTTCTACTGGACTAACATCATAACACCACCTGAAACATCTCTATCCCCTGCCTGTAAGGGGCAGGCATGCCGAGGCGGCCTGACGTAAAAGAAACATGTTACTGATTCATGTAGTTGCGCTCAACAAGAATTGAATTCTTAACAAGGCTGATATTGAGACACTCCGTACGGAAGGCCTGACTCTGCACCGGGAATGGCAGAGCAAAGGAAGCGATATGCGCTAATCACCGGGTATGTCCCACACGGCGACATGAGAAAAAGGGGGAGAGGACATATCGAACTATCAGTTGACGACGCTGCAGGTGCACGCCCGGAGGCATAGGCCACTACCTCGCGCTCGAGTTCGCCGCAAGAGGTCCGTTCACCTCCCTTAGCATCACTCCTCCCTCTACTACGTCCTTCAGGCTTCCATGTCCCAGCCACCGTCCGCAATCCGTCCGTGCCGCCCCGACGAAACTATCACATACCTTCCCCTCGAGCTCCCCACGATGACTCGATCGCACCTTCGTGACCGCGTCGCTGAAATTACCGGCGGAAAACTCGACGTCCTCTACAACAACGCTGGGCGCAACTACACCGTACCAGCGACCGACATAGAAATGCACGAAGTGCAGGGAACTTTGACGCGAACGTCTTTTCGTCATGAAGCTCTGCCAGATCTTCTCCCATGCTCATAGAAGCGAAAGGCACCATCATTGCAAACAGGCAGCTTAGCAGGCGTGATGCCTACGTTTTCGCGTCGGTATACGCTGCCTCAGCCGCCTCCGCACTCCGGACACATTGCGTGTCGAGCTTGCGCCGCTGGGTGTACGCGTCGTTACGATAGTGACCGGTGGCGTAAGGAGCAATATCGCACGGACGCATCGCGAGCTGCCGCCCAGGAGCTACTATGTGCCGATTGCGGACCAGTATGAGCGGTTGACGTTGAGCCAGCAGCTAGGCATGGACACAGCAATATGCTGGGAGTTGTGTGAGCCATGTCGTCGGTGGAAAAGCTGGTTTGGACTCGTGACGAAGAGATGGGTGTGGGAAGGGAAGATGAGCTGGTTGGTGTGGTTTGGGTGAGTTATCTTCCCCGTGGGATCATGGTTGGTATTTTACGACAAAGTTCAAGCTGGGGGAGGTTACGAGGACGGTGGGACCGGATAAGAAGAGGGTGTAAGAGGGGAGAAGGAAGATACATGGACATGTCATATCAGCGTGCCTATTTTCCAATATACGATGGACCATCTCAAAGAGCTTAACGGAGGCAAAGAAGTATTGGGAAAGGTCATGGTCGAAGCTCGATGAAACTATCTTCCAGGTATGTATAAGGCAAGGTTGTTCTCTTGGCCCGTCAGTCTTGCTACAACAGGTAATCTCATCGCCGCCGAGCAAATGACCAACGATCAATGCACTAGTTAGCCAATCCGCATCCTGGGGTTTAACATGACGAGAGACAGTACGTTGACTCGTTGAGTCTTGGACACAGAGCACAGTAAAATCTCAAGTTGCCTTATTGTCAACATCTTAGCGACCTCGGGACGTTTCCACGCAGTGCACGTTTGTTTCTAATAGAGGTCTCTGGACTCTATAGTTCTATGACTTGTGCATTTAGCGCGGTGTTTGGGTTAGCATTGCAAGAGCTGGACTAGCTAGGTGAATACCCACGTATGATGGAGACTACTTCTTAATAAAACATCAAGATGACCTACCTCATACGGGCGATTCTTCTAGAGCTTTTTATTATCTTGTTGCTGAGTACAGAACTGGACAACTGACTGACCAGAAAGGTGGAGCTCACCCGTATTTTTGACCCACTTACCGCTCCCCTGCATTGCCAGTAATGGAGCGCAAGGTTCCAACCCGTCGGTAAATAAAATCACGTGACTCATCCCGACCCCGAGGCATCTGGATGCGCTTTCGGCGGCCATGAGCGCATTGAGAGATTTCGGGAGAAACAGCACCATCAATGCAATCCAACAAGCTTACATGCTTTGTAGAAACCACAAGTGCGAACGCTATTGCTCGTTAACACGCCAGTCACGCAACCGCCGCCCCAACCAACCTCGTATCAATGACGTATTTACGCACTAGAGGCGCCCGCCTCCAGCTGCCCACCTCCCCACCTGTCCGTACCACTTCCCTCGTTATCAAAACCCCATCTTAGACAAATCAGTTGTTATTTCAAGCCCAGCAAAATGTCTTCGACTATCGACAAGCTCAAGGACAAGCTGCATTCGCCGCAAATCCCAGTCAGAGGACAGCGGTGTGAGCCAGGCCAATCCCACGCTAGCGATGGTACGTATGACGCAACACCAGCCCTATCCATTTCGGTGTTTCACGTCGGCGCAATGCCCGCAAGGGTTTATGATTGTTATAAATGGGCAATGTCGCCCGATGCGGGCACTACTTCTAGATTCCTTTACTGATCGTTCTGGCGTGTGTAGTTTCAGCGCGAGAGCTTCGATGAGAGCTCGCGGCTATCCCTCCGGAGGAACGCGAAGCGTACTTCTGAAGGAATATGATGAGGCGGATCAGACTGGGAACCACAAGCGGGAGGCGATCGAGAAGCGTACGTCCACGTGCTACGTTGCGTTGACATGGCGGGAACGCTTGCTAACATGGGTGTAGTGATTTATAGAAACAAAGGACTGAGGATCAACTTGCGCAGGAGTCTAAGGAAAAGGAGGCCTTGAGATCAAGGGGTGTTATTCACTAGACACATCCGTCTTATATATTAAACGCAGTATATGGGATGCACTACCCATCATGTCCTTACTTTGAAATCATGGGCGTCTTCTGCATAATTTGACCATGATCGAATATCTATGTTGAGTTGTGACGTTGCTGCGGCACCGCACTTCGTTTTTACTAGTAGTAAATGCTCGCTTCTGATGTCGTACGTCGACAATTCCGTAAACTGCGCAACCCGTTTCGGTATCCCCAGCTACAGTTGAGAACCTGGTGCGTTCGTTCCCTTCTCGAGGTTCAAAAGTGACAAATGATGGACATTCTTGCTGGAATGTTCCTCACATTCACAAGCCGAGTCTCACCGGACTCAACAATCGTTCCATGCATTTCTCTGCTCTCAACCCTCTGAAGTCAATTGATAGCAAGCCCCAAATGCGAGACAGAGGTTACAAACAGGATTGGAACACTCCTATTGCACGCATTTCCGGCAGTCATGAACAGCGAAGCCCTCTGAATGCCTTTCTTGTAATCCTCCTTCCTCGCACTTGCGAGCGTGTCTCAGGCTACTAGCCCCAGCTCATAGAACCCTTTTTCTAGTCACTAGCACCTTCGCACCGAGCGCATTGCAACCGTAGTCTTAGATCGCTAGAACTTCCAGCATCTGCAAGCACCAGCAGATTCGGTACTTATGAGTAATAGTGTGCATTGACGTTCCCCCTTGTGTATGGCGGTTTGTTTAACACATACACTGTACCCAAACTTGAGAACCATCGTATTCAGGTCATCTACCATTCGCATCCCGCTCTTGCTTCCCCTCTTTCTTATCCCTCTCCATATTCTCCCTGATGAGCCTTTGTATTTACATCAATAACATCCCAGCCAACCCTCCAGCTCATCAACACAACGCCCCTCCCCCCAGCACCTGCTCCGCCCTCGCCCATCTCTGCTGCCACAACTGCTCTCTCTTATCGACCACGCGCCCAGCCTCGCCATACCCGTTAGCCCCAGGTGTAGAGCCTGCGTTGGTGCGATGCTGCTGCTGCGTCGCCGAAGTCGAGAATGGCTGGGTGACAGACGCATTCGGCCGCGTCGTGGGGTGCGGAATGGGCGGTGCGTGTTGCCAGGCGGCGTTGGTTTTGGTGCTGACGTAGCCGGCGGCTGCGGCTGGGTAGGCTATGATGCCCCGGCGGTAGAGAGGAGGTGGTGGGGTTCTCTTGGTATATGCTGTGTCTTCGGTGTTGGGGTGAAGTGTATGAAGATGCTGACGGGAGGTTGTTGTACACGGAATGCAGCTTGTCGCGGGCGATTCAGCGTAGCTTTGCTGGGATTGGAGGTTCGGTTTGAGTGCGATTGGTGGCTTCTGAGGGTCCGCAAGGCACTTGTGGTAGTGGAGGTCTGTTGTGATAGCGGGAGATGACTGGTGTACATTGGAGGATGGCTTGCGCGGTTTAGGTGGAGGTGGTGCTTTCGAAGATTGTGCGGGCGAGTCGCCTGAAGAACTACGCAGTCAAGAGGTTTCCTAGGAGGTACCGGCACCGATTTCGCGCTGGCAAGTGATGACACAGATGCGGTGGTTCAGTGTCTCTCGCCATCGTGGTATTCACACGCCGGAGAGCAGGAAGCGAATCCGACTCGTTATCGGAAGATAGATCGATGAGATTTTGCACTGGTGGTGGCGATGTGGAGGATCGGATCTTCGAGGCGGTAGTTGAGGTCGTGAGCTCGGATAATCTTCTTGAAGTTGGGAAACAATGATCTGAACCTCCTGTTGTCGTCTTGTTCCACCTCACGCAGCGAAGCTGCAATGGCTGCTGTACTCCGGATCGTCGTCTTCAGAGGATGTCTGCACCCTGCTCGACGCGCTTCCACTCCTGGCTGAGACGAAGACCTCGATCTGTCTCCAGGCGTGGAACCGATGGATGGATCGAAGAACCTGCCACCATCTGATGATGTTACATCTCGTATTAATACGGCAATTACTCGTCCAGGATTCTCTAGCACAAAATCAGTGTACACCTCAAGATCAGCCTCTCACTATCGCCAACCAAGATGAATTTTCTTTCGGGAAAGTCGCGAAATCTTATCGAGGGTACCCTTCTTTCTTTCGGCAACAGGTTCAAAAATGCCTTGGAGCATTCCGCTGTACTGCTTCAGATGGAATGATCAGGCGGCAGCTCCGACCATTGAGAAATACTTCGAGATGACAGGATACAGCTGCCAAGGCGAGTTGGAACGTAATGGAATTTCACTCCATCTCCGCCATATTGTTTGTACCATTCGCGAACACCCTCGATTGTTGTAAGATCACCCAGTTCCCGGATGAAGGCATTGCGGAAGATTTCACGCCCCGCTAGCGATTGCAGAATGCTTAATGGTGTCGTCGATGTCGCTGATCACACTGACGCCTTGCGATTCAGTGACGATGACTTCTTCCGTAGCAGATAGCTTGTCGGAAGCAAGGATACGGATGTGCGTGGGCACGAAATCAATGCTGCGCTGATGCTGAAGTGGCGATGGGTTCGTGTAGACGGTCCTTTGCTTTGAAATCTTGTCATTGTAGAAGAAAACACTAATTGTGTGTTATTGGCCATCGGTATGGCGAGAAAGTGACGAAGGCGTGCCATGAGGCGTGCGTGCGCTTCTGCAAGTTCGGACGGGCTCATATCAGCTGGTTGGTTCCATGACGCTCGCTTCTGCAGCGACGTGGTATATTCCCGTGCTCTTCAGGGAGCTGCTTGAAGGGCTGTGAGATTACGCAGTCCCGGACTCTGCGTACGATATTCTTGTATGCTGTCCGCATCATCCGCAGGTTTTTCGCTATACGCTCCTTTAGCTGCGGCTTCGGCTTCTCGCCCCTCCTCAGTATCTCCTCGGCCTCCTTCGTGGCGAGTTGATCATCTCGTTGCGCTTGTCGCATCTGTGCCCGCTCCCGATGAGTGAGATGGCCTGGACTGGGTTCTCTGCTGGTACGGGGAATCTCGGACGCGCTCGAAGGTTGTGTGCCAGCGGGCGGCGCTTGGATGCCTACAAGCTGACGCGCCAGGCCAATGAAGAGCCGCTGCTTCCTAGACATTTGCCCTTTTTGTGGCGAATATATCCATCCTCGTACGTCCACGTCCACCACAGCATTGTCGTCCTCGTAGTTGTCCCATTGCTGCTTCCAGAACTCTGCGTCCCCGGCACCGGTCGAGTCTCGTACGTCGCGACCGTCGCCCGAAACTTCTGTATGGTTCCCGGTTCTGCTTCCGGCTTCCAGACGTTAGGGAAAACTTGATCTCAGTCTGGTGAGTCTCACCTTTCTCTTGATGCTTGCGCATAGCTGGGAACAAGATCATCTCCTCCCCACTGCGCACAATGGCGGCGTCGGAAAGCTCAGGCGTGTCGTCTTCATAGTCATAGCCTGCCTCGGACCTGCTCCAGTTGGGCGCATATTGTTGCTGGTATGTCTGCCGCAGCTCGTTCGCTGCCTTCAAATAGCCTGCAAGCTTTCCTCCAGGCTCCAGGCTCGCGTGGCTGTATATTGTCTTGGTAGGCTCATTGCCTTACCCTCAGTCTTGGTCAGCTTCTCGCGCCGCAGCCTCGCTTCATGTTCAGGTGACCGCTAGGAAGCTTTCTGGCGCGGCTGCGCAATCCCCGCTGAAGAATGCCCGGTTTCTTCTTGAGATTGAGTGCTTGTCGGTAAACGATATATTTGTATATGCGAGACTGCGTGCGGTGCTTGACCGAGGGTAGATGTCGTGGCGGAACTTGGTGAGGAGTGAGCGCGTGCCCGTTGGCTAGTGTGGGAAACAGGTAGCGAAAGAGGGACGAGGTGCCGTGGGCAGAGGGCTTGCAGAGCTTGGGCATCCAGCTGGACGCCTGCGGCGAATCCTGATATCAGGGGAAGGTTATTTCAAGGAGAAACACGACGTGCAGATCTACAGCATTTGCAGCTTGGAAGTTGGAGGTCGTATTAGCACCAACGTCATCCCGAGGCGCACGTTCCGCTCAGCTCCGCATGTCGATCATGCTTCCTAAAGCACCTGAGCACCGGCTCCGTTTTAACTAATTCAATAGTACTGTACAACTTCCGATCCGGTGAATATAACCTTTTGTGCATGTTAAGCCATGGCTTTTACTCAACTCCACTTCGTGAAACAGACTGTGGGCCTTTTACCCCTAAGGCAGCATCAGGTGCCTCCCTCACGCACACGCCATCTTTCTCAAGGCCTGCAACATCTCCTCCCAGACTCGCAAGCCCGGCTTTCTGTTCTCTTCCCTGATAGAGTCGGTGCAACCGGCATGATGGTGTCGTACTTCCAGAACCTGCCATACAACATCTCGTCTTGGTTTGTTCCGCTCAGGATCGAATTTGCACCCACTTTAGGTGTGTGAAAGAACAGATATCCTAGGATGAAAGAAATTATGGCTGAGATAATCGGATATCGGGACGAATAATCACGTCCGATATCGAAGTAACAGGACCTGGACAAATTGACGTAATGATAACGTCTCTGGACGATATCTCGCTGGCTGGGTTGGTCATCGCATACATCTGAAAAGAGCTTGGTCGCGCTATACTGGCGCCAGGCATTGGTGCTTGGGCTTGTTGTAACATTCGAGGATGTTGTGCTGTTCCTGGGTCTCCTTGGTCACAGTGGCGGAAGTGCTGACCTCCAGAGTTGACGAACTCGAGCACTGGAATCTTCCCGGAAGAGTGTCCTGATGCTTTCAGCTTTGGCAGGAGCAGTATGGCGAGCAAGGTGGACGACAGCGAGTTGACTTGGAGATCCTCCTCCCAGCCATATCGTGTGGTTCCAAATTCGGCTCTGTGAACACCAGCATTGAGAATAACGACATCCAGGTGATCGAGGTCGTCGGCTGCCCGCGCAAAGGCGATAATGCTGTCGTACGAGTTCATGTCCAGCTCCCATACCCACGCAGTCTGCATCAATTTTGGCTTGGCTGCCTCGCCCTTGTTCCTTTCTTCTCGCGGTGAGTATGACCTTGGGCACCCAATGCGGCGAACTTGGCGGCTTCCAGGCCGATGCCTGACGATGCGCCAGTGACGATAACGGTCCGACCTTGGTAGGACTCGTTGGTCGACTGCGGCAGTGCAATCCACCTGTGCCTGAATGCTCGCATAAAGCCGGCCATTCTCGTGTTGTCGTGAGGTGAGGCCTGAAGTACCGAGAAAGATCCATGGCAACTTCAGTGCTCTTCGCAAAGTACCAGGTCAAATCGTGAGTAGTGTGTCACCCCAGAAGAGGCAAAGTAGGGGTCAAAGTACTAAGCTTTTTGTCACGGAGATGTGTGCAAGTAGTGGTAGTCAAGCGTCTGAATGATCCCTGTTTTTGAGACCAAGGTGTCTTCATGATTGTGAAGCTTAGTAACGTGGGATGTGCCTGAACTTAGATCAGGAAAGTAGGTGTCTGCGGAACGTCGGGACGAAGTTGGTGACTTCAAGCGTGGGTGATATCATGTCAACACTGGAAGAAACTCTTAGTAGAAGGTCGGGCGTGAAGTCTGGTCTGCAGTTGCTTTTTCCTAGCTTCTCTGGTCCGTACCTGTAACGTATCGAGCCAGGCTAGCTGCTTGGAGGCTACTCCCCGCATATGTCAACAATTGACGAAAATACCATGATGGGCGATACAGAAGGCTGACTAGAATGGATACGTTAAAGACGCGAACTAATTGATATGAAGTGCGTGAGCGAGGAAGAGATACTGACATTCTTCTTGCGGAGTGGGGCATGTCCTGCTTAGTCATCGCGTGCCAACCGAGCTAGCGCAATCGCTCGCCCAGTGGCGGAAGCGTCGAGGAAGCTCCGCTGCGAAGCCACCACGAAAGAAAAGGTGGACGGTCTCTTTCACGTTTTGCAATGCTGGCTCCATCCATCGCCTACTTCCCCGACTCCGCTGACCTCTCTAACTACACGACCGCCGCGACGTGGGGAGCCACCCGTCATGTCCTACAACCCAAATCCACCACAGGGTGGCCGTGCAGCCCAGCCAAACATAAACATGAGCTTCAATCAAATGCTTCAGCGCTCCCAGCGAGCAGATACACCAAGAAGCCCCAGTTGAAGCTCAAGCCACCTTCCGCAGGCCATTGGTGCGACCTATCCATTGAGTTTTCCTATAAGGAAATGCGTTGACGCAAAGCAGGTTACGGAGGGGTATACAATGCCACACCACCACCGCAGGCTCCCGCCAAATGCGTTGGGCGGCGGACGGGCACCATCTGCGCAGCCGATATTACCGGTAGAACTTCCGCCGCAGGCCTTCTGACCTCTTCGATGCTTTTGGACATGGTCGACAGTACGGATATCTGCAAAAATTTGTTACGCGATAGCATTGACACCAAACAGAAGGTTGATGTTGTGCTTCGAGACGAAAAGGAATACATAGGCATTCTGCGCTCATACGATCAATTCGGTACGTCAGCTCTGTCCCTCAATGAAGCCACCCACTCACAAAAACAGCAAATCTTGTCCTTACGGAATGCTCTGAACGGATAGCAGCACGCAACCCTGAAGCATCAGCCGACTCCCAAGCCCCGAAATGGCTCATCTGCGACGTCAAACTCCCGGCCTCATGACAATACGAGGTGAAAATGTGACCATTTGCGCGACCGTTGATCTCGACCCGGAAGATGGAGCCGAAAGGTGTGCAATTTGCTCCTGAAGAACAAGTGAGGGACTTGGCATCCCGCCCAAAAGAACGAGAAAAAAGGCGGTGGATTTACGCCAAGGCAAAGGTCTTCAGCGGCAGGCATCGAGACCGGATTTGGTATGGCGCATAAAAGCATTTTGAAGCATCAAGTCACGAGTCAATGATATGGAAACGTCATGTGACTTCTGTACGAGTTGAATAGGATCAGATAACAATATACCAGGACGTTGGCGTCTACGTTGTAGGCGGGCACGACATTTGATTCAAATGAAGGTGTATGCCTCCCGCCCATCTGGCTGCTATGTCTCTACGGCTTATCAACTAGACCAATGCTGCAATGCAAATCTGTGTGCATAAGTTTTATGGTAATTGTGAAACTGACAGCCATTAGTATGACCCGAAGCATACGACTTCCAATGGCATGTGGCTCCCAAAACCGACTTAGGATAGCATTGAGTATATAAAAGGCTGCGCCCCGTACTTGACTGGCAGCACAGGCATGGTTGAGGTCCTGCATCAAAATCTCGAGAGGACGCGAGAGATGCCCAGGTGCCCAGGTGGATGTTCACCACGTGGCAGGACGGACTGACTGACTCAAGCGGGCAGGGATGGTGTGTTGGAGCAGCTGTGTAAAAGTTTGGTACCGCAGCTGGGATGAGTGTAGTAACTAACCGCTTAGCTTCCGCATTTGACTCTCTTATCTGAACCTCTTCATTCATTGTTCATGACATTTCATCTGTATGCAGCCACTCCTTACAATAATGTGCAGAGTCCATTAATGTAGCACCGTTGGCGATACTCCCACTTGAATCGGCCTCCACCTCTCTCGGTGCCTTCTGCATCCAACATCGCCCCAAAAACGGTCACGGGAGCCACTTCAACTTTCAATCCCCCGGGTCATGCTCCAACGCATACAATCGTGTACTCCTTAGAAAAGAGAAACAGGAATAGCAGAGAGATGCTGGAAGACATAACAATTGATCTACAATAATTCGGCCAACAGACTTGTAAAGTGATGAATGACAAACCGAACAATACCAGAGTGAATCATTACTCATACATGGGTATAAACGCTCACGAATTACATGACATGCATCAATCGTGTCAATCCATTAAACCAGCCAGCTGCAGAAGAAGAAAATAGGGACACTGAGACTGAAAGGGAGACGACAGGCTGAAAAGTATGGAGTACCAAATATTGGATTTCAGCCACCACAAGACACGTACAGACCTTTTGTACTACAGCCAACCCAAATCTCTACTGGTGTAACCGAGCCGAAGCATCATCTCCGATTCTCAAACGACCCCCACTCCACAACACTCTTACGAACACCAGACTGTCTTTCGACGCTCGTTTCGCGGCGTTTCTTTCAAAGTACTACGAAGAATCGGATCGAAAGATTCGTCGTCTGATCTGTCTTTGTGGAGCTCGCATAGATCTCGTACCTCTGTCGTATCGACACGCACGCGTGCTCGGTGCAGAGCTGGCGCGTTCTCGATGTAGGCTGCGATTTCGAACGAAGCGTTGGCAGGCATTCTTCCAGTGTGTCTCTTCACTTTTTTGCCTTTCGTCTAAACATCGCGGACAGGATCGTACGCTCGTGTCTCACTCGGCCAGGACTCGGATCGCTGGGGGGCTTTGGGATTGCTGCGTGCGACTCTCGGCTTGGGTTTGTGCATTTGTTGCCATTCCGGAAATCATGCTACCTTCGGCTAAGCGTTCAATATAATTAGCTACGTTCGCATGCATGCGCGTATGCAAGCGACAGCTCAACGCTTTAAAGGCGGGATACGCACGACGTACCATATTTTCGCTGGATATCCCTCAAGAGTTGCGACACTCTCCACTTCATATGATCATCTCCACCTCCGGTATACCCTCGGCAGTCAACCGACTGTTGATGCGCTGCAACATCAGGTCTTTTTCGTTTGCGGGGATAAGGATCCATCTTGTCCCAGTCTGGATGTGCTTCAGAAAGTTGCTTGGCTTCATCTTTAGTGATGAACTTCTGCGGTCAGCTCGGCACACGATAATGTCAACTCCTAAACGTACATAAAACCGATCCCACTGCTCTTTGGGGTGCCCTGCGGCGGCACGAGCCTCGTTTACGGTAGCGTTGATCCGGATACTCATCTTCAATCGGACGAAGCTGACCTTCGCACCGGCACTGGGAACAGAGACGACCGGGCTCTGGAATTATGGGGCGCGTGAGGTTTTAGGGCTGGCGGTCCTCCACGCTTCCGCCTAAGCTCTTGGCACGATCATTTGTTTTATGCTGAGGCTGGTGGAGTGGAACACTGACGCTGCGCGGGCCTCGAAAGGAATCGGAATCGGCGGTGGCTGAAGTGTTCGTGCGCTACGAGCTAAAGGCATCATTGGTGGCGGACCGTGGAGGGAAGAACGTTAATGCTCTCTCGTTTTATTGTTGTCGATATCTTCATGCAAGATGATCACTTGCTGGCCATACTGATTTGATGATGAATAGTTTCACCGAGCTAGTTCAGCTTTCGGTCCCTGAGAAGAACCCGTACCCACCAGTTTGAGCCGCCAGCACAGACATCGAAGCTCTCGGCCTTGTCCCAAGATATCCTAGAGATGCTTTTTCGATTTCTTTTCGATATACCCTCTGGTGGCACAAATAATGCCGTAGTCAACCACCCTTTCATTAGCTGGTTCTCAGATCAGCAAGACGCATTGGTGTTTGGCTTGCGGACAGCTTCCCCGGCCGCCTCCAGACACCCAACGGGATTGATAATGCAGATGAGATTAATAGCCCATACATGACCATGGATTACCCCTGCTTTGGTCCTGAAAACGCTCTGGCGTCGATCAGCCGTCTTACGCGGTCTCAAGCAGCAATCCTTTGCCTCATTTCCGCTTTCATCCGGCTACGGCCACGGGCCGAACCAACGCTCGCGGCACGTATATACCGATCTTGCTGATTGAAATACCTGGGAACGATCTGACAGGAGAAGGTTACGCAGAATTTCTTTCTTGGAGCTGTTTCAATGCAGCTTCTCCTTTGCACCTCGGTCTCCCAGTTCAAAAGTTTCCAGTTCAGTTAAAGCCAATGTTTGGACCTATTGCCTGCCTTAAGCGTACGCCTGTGCGTCTACACCCCTCAACACTCAACGTCTACCGTAGCATGACCTCGGGCGTCAGGTGTCTGTTGCCTTCAACACAGCAGCCGCCTGATGGGACATAATAAACCTGTCGCATACCCCGAGCTCCAAGTACGTACAGCTTCGGTCTTTAGTTTTGGGCGAAACGATACATCTATTGCAGAAATTTCATGGCAGTCAATGCTTTGTGGGATAGATATAAGGTCAACGCCGCTTGGTACGCCCATCTCCGGCAAGCCATACCGTGGCAGTCCGTGTGATAGGTCAGAGCCAAATTCGGGGTACTATCTCACATGGCGGGTCCCAAAAACGACCACATGCAAGATGAGGGTTCACAGCATCAGCGATGCGCGATTTGCGCAGAGGCGCATCACCGAAGCAGGTGTGGCGGCCGCGCGACAGGTCAATTGGGAGTTACCTGCACCAGTATTGCTTCTGGAAGGACTCGCATTCTGATATCTTGGTCGCACCATGGAGGCCGATTGAACTGTAGTTGCGACCTGCCCATGGAACTTGAAGGTGCTCGAAGAGGACGAGCGCGTTAGTTTGCCTCGCCATTGCCTCCCTTGCGTCGCATCCACACAACCTCATGCTCACTCTCTGCTAACAATAGGTCATGCACATAGTCAAGTCGATAGCGCGATGTCGGTGAACCTAGCCGGGCAGCTAAATCTGTCGAAAAGTCTGGAAACGTGGGTTTGCAAAGCAGTGACTGAATGCACGTCCTGGTTCCTGGCCAGAGCGTGGCGTTCTGTACGCCGCCGCCCGGCACGGGCGTCTCAAATGGGGGGAAGTATGTCGTTAGCACGCGGTTTTCTTGGGTGACACCGAGCTGTTGGGAGCTATGCATAGCAGGATCAGAGGGGAGAAAACGGTGTATTGGATGTTTAGAGGGGGCGTCACGGCGCCGTGATCAGTGATAGACATTGGTGAGCTTGTGGTTGTTGTCTCTCAGTTCCGGCTGCCCCTTTATGCGCAGATGTTAGAGTTTTGAAGATGAGGATGCTGTCACCATCTGCCGAGCCCGCTGACGGCACAGTTGCGCTAGGTTCAAGAGGAGAACATCACTGGCTCCTGAAGCTACGGTTTCGGGAGAAGCGCACGATAATGCTGGCGTTTTGTTTTCTCCTTCTTACAGTTTTCGGGCAGGTTCTAATGTAATGTTCCAAACCACGCACCAATTTTCCGTCATGAGATCTCACACTGCAGGAACCCGCTATATTCTCCGCACGCAACTCAGTGTCACGTTTCTCCAACTATAGGATTCTGGAAGAATGTTTCAAAACCACAGGATCTGGTAGATACGAATGCGAAAAGGTTGTGTAGGTTGAGCACTCACAATTTCAATATCGAGCCTCGAAAATGTGCCACATCGTACAACAGGACTACATTCGGCCATCTTTAGAGCCAGGACCGATATCATTTTTTTTGAATATTCACTCTTGTCACCGGTATTCGTGGCATGAGCTGGGTCGATGTAGTTAGTGCCCAGAAGTTTAAAAACGCTCGGCCTTTGTATTGCCTATCCAGGGTAACACAGAGTAACGTACTTTATAAGGCGAGCTGTGAACCACAAAACTCACCAAAAATAAGAGACCTCAAAGTAAAATCTGTATAACTACGATATAAAATTCATAAAAATCCACATCTAGGCTTGTAGACAGTGTAGCTAGAAACGTTAAGTTTTATAGAGTATATAGTCTTATAATTTACTCAGTAATTGTAAGTGGGGCTAAGATTAATATTTTAAATTTAAAATACTAATAACTATAACGCTGCACACTCGATAAGGTTAAAGCTTCTAGCTTACGTGTCTAGAGGCCTCGATTAAAACCTTTAGGAATTTTATATCGTCATTATAGAGATATTAACTGTTACTGTTTTTCTTATTTTTTGGAGTTTGTGATTCAGAACACTCGCGTATAAAGTACGTCACTCAGACTTTTGTCCTAGTACTATATCTGCGCCTTCGCCGTAAAGAGCTGTCAGCATAAGGCATCCGCTTTGCATGGACTCTCAGTCTTAAACACATGTTGCTTTACATGTTGCTTACATGTTCTGATCACAACCTTGCTTTTCATTTGGAATTGTTACTTTTCGTAATCACAACAAGCTGCACCTGCTGCAAATAACGATAGCGCACGACATATATTCGTCGGGGGAAAATGGCCCACCGTTGAACGTCAAATTCATAGCCGTGCATGTGCAATTTCACTGGGTACGTCATAGTGGTTTATGCCATTCTTCAACCATGCTAAGCACTAAATCGAGTTCGCTGTCGCTTCTGTTTTAGGCGTCAGAGTAGAGCTTCGTTGACAAACCCCTTCAACTAGATCCCATATGTCCCAATACCGCTGTGTTTCAACTTCATCACAGTCTTGGAAAAACTTACATACCTTTCTTATGTCTTAAAAAAACCTTTACTTTCGATGTCGGATGCAACTATCAGGAAAACCATGTCATGGTTCAAGCTGATTGCATCATTAGACACAAATGGGTCCAAGCACAACGCTACTTCGCTTCTTCACTAAGGCATATAACGCACTTTGTCGCGCTGTTGACTGCTCCGCATCCATAAAGTAATTCGGAGGGCATCCTCCACTTCCCGCCTTACATGCGGACCATATCAAACTTGCGGTGCAACGTGTATCTTAGATGCTGGTCATGAACATCAACTATTGCCCCTGATATTTTGCCTCTCCCAGCAGCATCCCCCGTCCTTCCCGTCTCTCCCACACATAACGCCAAAACATCCATATGTCCCCTATCCCTGGGCTCCGCCCAAATATGTTTAGAGAAAGTCAGTGTGCCTCTTATCCACCTCAGGCTCACACGTTGGACAGAAGTTGCTCTTTATCTCTATGTGGCATAACCCTAGGTTTTCTGACGATGCATGACACTGAAACTACCTACCAGCGCATTCTCTCAATACGGCACCAAGTCGCAATGTACGAATAGGCGTCCTAACAGGTCTGAGATTATCATATGTATAATTTGACTTCCATTGACTGCAGAATGGGTACCAGGTTGACCTCCATTTTACTTTTGTCTTCATTACTATAATACAATTGACGGTATGATGCATAGTAGCGAAAAAGTCAATGTTATCCCTCAGATGATCCTGTACAAGTATAAATAAAGTGCAGTTTCAGGACCTCCACAAAGAGACCTCGACGATGTGGGCGCCCCGCCAGGCCACACAGATAATCCTCCACTACTCCAACCCTGCCAAACTTCCTCCCTAATCCCATAGCCAAACTGCACCCTCCCGTGCCTGCGCCTTCAGCCCCTTCTTCTCTTCAAACTTGGCAAACTCCTTCATCGCAATCTCCTCCTCCGCATCCTGACCTGCTGCACGCCTTTGACCTCCTCAATGTAGTGCATCATCATAGACTCAATACCGTTCTTCAGCGTTACCGTACTGCTATCGCACGTGCGACACGCGCCCCGCAATTTTTTAGCAGCACCTGCCCGTCTTTGAACCCACGGAACTCGATATCGCCGCCGTCTTCTTGGATAGCTGGTCTGACACGAGTTTCGAGGAGCTCTTTGATCATGCCGACGACCTCATCATCGTCCTCATCGTAGGCGAGTGAGTCCTTTCCGTGCCTTCTTGGCCGGCCTCGCCTGCGCGGTCTTCGACCGTGTTGACGGTGGGTTGGCCGGAAACCATGTACTCGTTTATGATGGCGAAAGCTTCGGGCTTTACGTGCGCCCAGGGGTGGCGCTGTCCTGGTGACGGTGATGTGATCGACGCCGAAGAAGACGGACGTTACGCCGTCGATGTTGGAGCTGGGCGGCAAGCGGCGAGGGATGTGGCGGTGCGAGGGTGGAGCGCGGGGAGAGGTATTCGAGGAAGGAGGAGGATATGGTCTCGGGAGTACGCGTTGGTTGGGGTTGAACTTGAGGCCTGGAGAGCGTTAGTGATGCGGGACGGACTTGGGGTTGAGACGTGCGTCTGGGTTGGGTGTTGATTCAGTCTGGATGAACATTGTGCGCTTTTCTTGTCGGGTGCCGCCTGGGTGCGCGCTACGACGCCATGGCTGTGTTCTTGGTCGCCGTTGCAGCGGCGAAGATGTGATGGTGATGCTCTTTTGCGCAACAACGAGGCAGCGGCTTGCCGTCTGTGATCGCAGAGATGGGTAGCCCGGATTACTGTGCGTAGAGCGGACCGCGAAACCGTAGGGGTTGCCATTGTGTATTGATTCCAGAATTCAAAGGTACAGGGTGTTGGCATGCGACGGCGAGCTCGGAGGTCGGCGTTGAAGTTTTGGCCTCGGCGGATGACGAAGGTTGACGCATTATTCAGCCCAACTTCCGAATGTGGAAGTTTTTGCAGCACGAAAGCCGTTGTCACGGACCGGGAGAGCAAACGGTGCTATTGGAGGCATTAATTGACAGTGGTTTCTCGTCCGCGCTAAAGATTGCAGTATTAATATTGGTATTCCAGCCAGTGGTGCAGGCCAAATTACCTTTTAGCATTGAGTCAGTGCCACATGGTCTATATTCATCACCTCTTGGAACTTCTGTCTTTTAATCTCACCACAAAGGAACCATATCTGTGCTTGTACCTTTGCAGATTCCTATCATCTTGTCTTGTCTCTTCCAAAAACTAGAATCCATCACAGAGATATTTTCTTAAACACCTCTTCGTCCCACCAACCTTGCTCATGCCCTCCTTCATGCCCTCTCCGTCAATCTCTCACCTCGGTAGCTCTAACGACCCCCTTACTTCCGGCTTCGGCATGAACCCAAGTTCGATCAGATAGCCCATACACACCAACCGTATCCTCCGTTACCCGCACCGCCCCGCTCCAGTCTTGGCCTGTCCATTCCACATCCTTCTTCAATGCCTGCGCTGGTTGCGATCGTCCAGTTCTGGAGCCAGTATCACCGGTAAGTCCCCTGTGACAAAATGATAGAGAGGTAGGAGGGCATGCTCCTCCTTTGTGCCGCTCTGATCTGCACAGTGTGCTTCCATATTCTTTTTCCATTCGGCATAGGATACTTGCGGGACGTTGTATCCGTACTTCTCAAGCACGCCAACGAAAGTGTTTATCGTGATGCGCGGGTGCGGGTGATCTGTGCGACGCCGATGGGCGAGACAGGCGGACTGAACGATGAGGCGACGACAACTCGCGCAACGTGCGTTACTGGAACCATGTTGATGGTATTTTCAATATCTGGACGACAATGAAGCTGGACGCATCCCTTCAGCAAGCGGACGAGGAAGTCATCTGTGATGGTGGTACCGGTTTCGGGGTCTCCCGTAACATATCCAGGACGAATGATGCAACCGTTGAGTCCTTTCTTGCCCGCTTGCCTGGTGCAAGGTATTCAGCAGCCCATTTACTCAGCCATAACCCGTTCCAAGGCCCTTTTGCGCCGAGCCTTCCATGTCGTCAGATTCTGGCACACCAGTGCCACCTCAGCAATGCTCTTCTCGGAGAGCTTGACGTAGTAATCTGAATCTAGGACAGAAGTGGGAGCTGGCGAGACCGAAATTCTTCGCTTTGCCCACCGCACAGAGAGACAGTGCAGTCTGGTGCTCAACGTTGGGAACGTAACCTAGAGTGAGGCAATACCCAGTGGACAAGCGCACCGTTGCGGATGACAACGTCGACTGAATCGGCGAGCTGGTTCCAAACATCCGGTGCTAGGCAAAAATTCGATGACTCAAGGTTGCCAACCAGTGCCGTTATGCGATTGCCACGAAGCGTCCCAGATGCCGTATGCATGGCATGTTTGTTGCACGCGACCGACTGCTGCGTCTTCGTCTTTAGCCCGTACGAGTACCGTGACTTTACCCGGCCTTGACAAGAGATCGCGAAGGACATATGCACCTAAGAATCCAGTAGCGCCGTAAGGAAAGTATGAATCTCTTGATCTGGCACCAGGGTTTCCTTAGTCTTGATTACTCAACTGTTGGCGAGGTCCCTAGCGTCGGCAGTAATCTTCGTCTTCAGGCTCATCGTCGATAGCCTCCGCAGTGTCGAGACGAAGACCGATAGGATCTTGCGCTTGGTCGATACTTGACGAGAAGCCTCGCAGTGTCGGATACTGAAAGATTGTGTTCATTGGGACGTCGATATCCTTCCATTGCTGTCTAATTCTGGAAGAACAATTGCTGTGCAACAATACTGTGGCCTCCAAGGGGTCGAAGAAGAGTCGCTGCACATGATGGTCTCTGCAGTAACACCGCGATCACTTAGAGATCGGCCCAGATTCCGGCCATTATCTTTTCGGTGGGAGTAAAGTCTTGCCAAGTTTGAAGGTCTTCTGGCGCCAGCTGTGAACTGTGCGGGTTCAGGGAATGGGAGGGCTGGTCGATCGATCTTGCCGTTCCTCGTTGAGAGGGAAGCGGATGGGAGGCACAACTGTGGATGGAACGGCGTATGCAGGAGCTTCTTTTGAGATGCTCTCGCACGTCGTCCCGGAGGTATTTAAACCGCTTCGAGCATCGCCACCATGCTTGTGTCTTCGGTAGAATTCTCTGTGACGCCTCGCTCTTCAAGCCACTGGTACCATCGCTTCATCTCAGGTACGATGTAGCCTGCAAGTTAGAAGAAACATTCGGTGTGGAGTAAAATCCAAAACTTACTAACGAGAGTTGGTTCTTCATAAGCATCCGCTTCAGCAAGTAACGTTTTCACGGACCAGGGATGTGCGGCAAGGTGAGAATCAATTTCTCGAGTTCGATACGGAAACCTCGGATCTTGACCTGGTTGTCAACTCGCCCTGTGCAGTGAACGTTGCCGTCTGGTCCATAGTGCCCTAGATCGCCGGACCGGTACAGCCTGTCTCGCGGTCCCTTGTAAAACTCTCGCCAGGGTTCCGCGGCGCCTTGAGCTTCGACCTTTTTGTTGTCTTCCTCAACCCATCTCTTGGGGTCAACGAACCAGTTCTCCACGAATTTGGTAGCTGTCAGCTCAGGGAGGCCAAGGTATTCCTCTGCAAGGCCACCAGCGCGAACATAGATCTCACCGCTTTCCCGGGCTCAAATCTTGTTCTTATCCTCTCGGTCGACAACTAAGAGCTGGACATTATTCATTCCGCGACCTGCTGGGATCACCTCGCCTAGCGTATCCAGAAACTCTGGTGCCTCACTTGCACTAGGCAACTCGTAGTAGCTAACAGCTCTTTGGGTTTCGGTGGTTCCATACATGTTGACGATGCGGACGTTGGGGCGAGATTTTGCAACCTTCTACAGTCTCTTCTGATTAACAAGTCTCCAACAAAGAAAGAATGGTGAAGGCTTGGAATACGGCGAAAGCACCGCCGACCAGGATTTGACCCATGGCGGGAGTAAGATGGCTTACAGTGGCGCCATATTTGCGCATCCACTCTGCGAGTTTCTCGTGCTGAATGTCCTCTTTGCTGGGTACCAAGCTGTGCGCCCAAGAACAGAGGCGTGAAGATATCGCGCTGGATCGGATCGTGCGCAATTCCAGACAACATGGTGAACTTGTCGTTTTCAGATAGTCCGAACGTCTCTGCCATCCACGGGAAGTAATGGGTTAGCGAAAAGTGTCGACCTTTGACACCTTTTTCGGCTTGCCCTCAGACCCGGATGTAAAATGACAAGGTAGGCGTCGAATCAGGCCCAACCACACACCCGGCAGTTCGGTCTTGAGATTCAGTTGCCCTTCCAGAACATCCTTGCCGTCGTCATCACCACCGACTAATGTACCATCATTGCGAAGCTGGTGCCGGAATTTCTGTCCGCAAATTTAAGTTCTCGGATACATAGCTGCGAACCTGGTCTGAGAGAGGCCCCCGCCTCTGGGTAGCTTTTCGATTACGACGAGGGCACGGGGTTGGGAAACTTCAAAGGTAGATGCATTGGCGGTCCGGAGGGTATCTGGTCGTATGTCAGCAAGATGTTAGGTCGATAGAGTAGGTCGGCTCTGCAATGGGTCCAACAGAGAACGTCGCACCGGCCGCCAGGACAGCCATGATGATGGCGACCACGAGGTCCACGCCGCGGTGGGTAAAGATCATGACCACTTCTCCACGCTGTATGCCATTCTGCAAAATGATGCGCCAATATGGCCGTGGCCTCGAAGATGTCTTGTACGTGAATATGCGCTCAGGCGTCTTGCTGGTAGCTGTCTCGACCACGCATGGTCGGTCGGGATGCCGGCGCGCGTTCGCAGCGAATATTTCATGGATTGGGCCCTTGAAATCGGACCAATGCAGGTCTGCAGTAGGATCAGGTATATCACCTTGTCACACTGGCCCATCGTTGCGTTCAATGGCGGTGCGGAGCCTCAGTGACTGGGTAGGTATGGCGGGGTCGCGTGGGCTGTGGGAGCTCGAAATGTCGGATTAGAAGACGGTAGAAGCCGTGGACTTCCAAAAGAAACCGAGAGAGTAGACGTTACAGCAAGGACAGCCTAAGTGTAGGATATGGGCTCCAACGTCAGTGGTCCGGAGCATTGGTCAAGCGATAATGTGACGCGGTGGAGAATGTCTCAGAAATTTGGCGACGCAGGCGAGATCAGACTAAAAATCCGGGGTCGGCACTGAACGGCATTCTGCCGGCCCCGCTTCAGCCCTATGAAATTACTAGAAACATTCGTGGACTGGTGCCTTGCAGGTGAGGACCGAACGCATGTTGGCGAAAAGCTATCTTGGAACCTATTTCGCCTTGTTGAACGCCTGGACGTTGTGTGTGATTGTCATTCGTTGATCGCTCTTGCCGTCATCCGCGTCTGTCGGTCGCTCCTTCCGCGCTAGAGGCACGGCGCCCCGGCGCGTGTCTTAGGGGCTTCGCGAAGAAGACCGTTCGCCGTACTGAGCATCCACCGTGTGCCGGCGCCGATGTTGCGATAATTGATTATTTTCTGTTCTCTTGTTCCGATACTCCAGTCGCGATGCCAGTTCAACGGACTTTTTGATCAGCTGCTTGCGCTGCGCATGCCCCTCCGCGTCGGTTCCAGCTGCTCTTCGTCTTCGTGCTGCTTTTTCTGGCGACTTGTATGCGTTCGGAACACCTTCGCCCGACAGTATACCCTACGAGGCAAGTAAGGACGCGGTAAAGGCCCGCACCGCCAGATCTTTCTGATCTGAAGGACCATATCCCCAAGCTGCCCGGCAGGCTTCCCGCGCTTCCCAGCCTGCCCGTCCCCGACGTCTTCGGTCCGCCATTATACGCCCGCCGCGGCAAGCCGACGGCACCGCGTCCAGTTCGTACAGGGCCATCAAGTGTAGTTCAGCGATTTCAAATGGAGGAACCGTTTTTTCGAACAAGGTCACCCTCGACGAGAACCGCGCCGTGCTCCCGCCTCTGGCCGACCGACCGCCACATATATACCTACGAGCCGGGCCAGAAGCAGGAAAAGGCAGTCACAGAGGCTGAAAACCGCCTTGATTTTGGCATGGCGGAAGGCTTGAGTGGGCCCAAGGCTTCAAGCCTATTGTGCTGTCGCACAAAGACGCTGCAATGCATCCACAATGAGGTTGGTACAGCGCATGGTGGAGTCAACAGTGGGCGGGAGGTTGAAAGATGGTGCGCATGGGGCGCCATGGGCAGTGGCATCCTCACCCACTATCTGGCGTTGCCTATGACAAAGTACGATAACCCCATGATCAGCTTCACCTGAGGCGCAGGGTATCCCCAGCTGTCCAGGGTGGAGTCGTTGCAGAATGGCATATTCTTTGGCGAATCTGCGGCCGTCAACGATGCGGTCAAGGAGGCTGTGAACCATAAGCTTCTTTCGAGGATGTGACTGCGAACAAACAAGACAAGATTGCGAAACTCGCCGTTCAAGATGGAGGTATCATGGTCAATCTTCACCCAACAGGCATTGCCGTGGACAAAAAACGAATGGTATCGCATATTACACCGAGGACGTCATCGACAAGCATTACAAGACGGTCGAGGATAAACTCCTCAACACCACCCAGGTGGAAGGCCTTCACCTTCTCGCGGACTTGATCCGCTCTCGCATCTGCACTTGACTTTCCAGGAGCCACCCCCGATGGGATTGCTATTGTGAACCGATACCGGAGCACACGACTGCCCTCACGTATGGTGCCATCGAGATTGACGACGTAACCTCACCCAGTGCCCAAAGCACACCATGCCAATCCTGTCCTTAAACCGCCAGAAATGCAAGCCTTGCGCAAGCCTCTCTCCTTCAAATTGACACCCACCTATAAGAACTCCTCGGCCTCTACTCTATCGGGACCGTACCGCACCCTTACACTCTTACTCTACTGTATTACATGCGCGAAGACATCACCGCCGACTTCCTGCTGCAAAAGCGGCACGCAATCTCTGGCTTACCACTCCAACCAGGACACCTCGGTCCCGACCACAGCGAGCTCTACCGTGTACTCTTCTTCGGGAGGGAGGTGTCGGCGCTTATAAGGCCTCGCACTCCTTTGGCTCACCGCCGGAAAAGGCGTACGACGCCGGCGGACCTTGAGTGGATCTTCGCTTCAACCTCCCTGGCTTCCTCGCCCAACTCTGAACTTTCCTCTCCATCGAAGGATTCAAAGCTCATCGTTTTCCCGCGCCCGAAAGGCCAGCTCAATTGAAAGGTGTTGAGGTGCAAAGAAGAACAGCTGGGTCAGGGAGAAGAGGAAAGGCTGAAAGAAGGCGCGGAAGTGCTATAGCTCATAAAAAGCTAGGAGGAGGACCCGACCAAGCAAAAGTGAAGCAGGTGGAAGACTGGAATCAGCGGATAGTGAGGCGTGGCGGTTCCCATGACGTTCTCCCTGAGGAGGGGAGGGTCAAGGGAGGTTTGGGAGGAAGAAGAAAGAAGTACTCTGGATCAGAGGGAGGGAGGGGTGAAGAGTGGTGGTAAGTGGTGGGGAACCGGGGTAATGTACCCAAATGTGGGCGTTTTCGGGTTATTTTGGATCAATTGCATGGCTTGCGGGCTGAAGCAGCGTTTGGGCGTGAGAAGCGAGCGCTTCTCGTCTTGCGGATTTAGTATGGTGTAAGCATGCTTGTTCAAGAGCGTTAACAGAGAGGGCGGTTTTGAGCGCCGTCTTTCTTGCTAGTTTGGGCACCGGAAAGGAGGAATAGGAATGGGAAGTCAATTGCACCGACATCGCGGATTCGAACAATTCTTGTTGCAATCCCGGTACGCATGAGGCACAATCGCCTCATTGTCATTGTGATCTTACCCTAGACATACAAACCATTTGCTAGAATGCGCACACAACCATAGAGATATACGGGTATTTACTGGTTAGCTTCTTCCGTGTCACTGAAGGTTATAAACGTTGCCAAATGGCTTATAGGTGAAAATGGTGTTTTGGGTTATATTTAGGTGCCGCCACCTGCGAGTCAGGTACGGATCGCGGATCTGCTACGTACGCTATAGATCCTGCCAGCGTTAGCGTCGTCGACGTCAAATCTCAACAACTGAAAGTCTTTAATTCCTTACAGCTTCCGCTGCCTCTTCGATTTCAGCAGTCCTGTTACCAGTAATTGGATACGCTTCATAACGTGTTCCTGAAGGCAGAATTGAGTCGCGATGGCGGAGGATACCGTGATGACGAAGATGTACTCATCATCACATTCAGATGCCAAAGTGCCTCCCGAGTCCTGTGCAGTTTATATGCAGCTTTGTACTATAATCTATTGACTGAATACAAGTAGGTTATCACTAAACCTGACCTTAAAGCTCTGTGATTGGCTTCGTGTATCTTTCATAGGTTCACAGTGCCTCATCCATATTGGACGGTTAAGGTTAATGGCCTTGCTCAAATCCTCCGCTCTATGAATGGTAGTTAGCCCTCTAAACACAGAGGGCTTGACAGTCTATATATGAAATGATTTCTGCACAGGATTCCTTTCCAGATGTAGGATATATATAAAGATGACATTATACTATAGACTGGGTATTCTCCTACGTATATATTTCTACCTAAGCTTAGTTAAATGCAATTTTGAGTAGTTTTATATACAAGGCTTAGTAGAAGAGTAGATCCATTAACATAAATTTTAAGCCAGGGGGTATGCGTGCGCAATTGTGAAACAAAATATCCGTATGGGGTCCGAGGCACTTAGAGGCATATAGGAGTGCGTAATGGCAATAGATACCTAAATAGATTGCTACCTATAGGCCTCGTATAAAGAATAATAGAAAACTATAGAGCTATATAGCCTAAGGACTAAACATATATCTCTCTAAGCTACCTATGCCAGGGATAGTGTCACTAGTACCCCCTCCATTAGTCCGCCAATTAGGGGCTAAGTAGGTGTCAATAATTACCAGGAATTGCCAAACTTTATGTCGAACCCTATCTAATTTGGAATTAAATAGGGTGGGCTTTCGTTTAACTATTAATTTTTAAGGTGACCAGTAATCACGAGTGCTTGTTTATTATGCTTAGGCGGGTTTATATATAATAGTGACGTGGAACTCGTTATAATTCTTAACCTAAATTTAAAGAATTCTTGCCCTAGTTATATAAGGTGAAGAAATAGCTAATAAATTACTAGCTACTAGGCATAGAGACCTAATAAAATACTGAACGTAGAGGTTTATGGCGCGTATACACCTAAACTTAAAATAGCCTTTATTTAAGTAATTATTAATGTAACAAGTTCCTTGTCAAACAATATTCATAAACCCGCCTGGTTACGATAGATAAGTACTCCATTACTAGGTCACTACCTTAAAATTAATAGTTAAGCGAAAGTGTTAACCTGGCTAATTAAGAACTAAATAGGGTCTAATATAAAGTTTAGTAATTCTATTCTTTATTAACTCTATTAAGCCCTAATTTTGGACTAATGAGGGTACTAGTGGACACTATTCCTATAGGTAGCAGGGAGGAATATATAAGCTAGTCCTTGGCTATATAGTTCTATAGTTTTCTATTATCCTTTCATATAAGGCCTATAGGTAAGCAATATATTTAGGTATATATTAGCTATTATGTGCTCTATGTGCCTCTAAGGTTCTTGGATCCCCATACGAATATTTTACTTCACCTACCTCAATATAGTTAAGGATATAGTAGGGAAGATCTGAAGGTAATTAATACGTAGTTTTGGCTTATAGAGAAGATAAAAGCGAAGTATAGAATAAAGGAATAAGGATCATCTATAACGTTAATAAAACTAGTTTCTAAAATAAGCGTTATTGGCTTAGTTTATAATTAGATTAGTAATATTTAAAACATTAGTCTCTCTATGCTTAATTAAAACTATTAGGTCTGCTGTGGTGCGCCAGAGTTCGACATGCGTGCGTAAATATCGCCTAATTTAGTAAGGTCTAAGCGTATAATTCTTTAATAGATGTTAAATTTTAAAAATATATATATTCCTTTAGCTTTTAAATTCTTTAAATTCTGGCTATACGCATAGCCATAATTCTTTAAAAATAGTATAGCTTTTTAGCTAATACTATTTTAATCTTATATAAGCTCTTTTATATCTAACTTTTACTCTACTATAAATTAGCTATATATTTTACTTAGGCTTTATATTCTTACCTACCTTCTCCTCTACTTAATTAATCTTCTTTTAGTAATCTTATTATTTATAATTTTAAAAAATTATATCCTTTCTATAAATTATATATTAACCTAATTATATTTATTATAAAGTAGTCTTACCTTTAACTAAGAGCTCTTACTATTTATATTATACTAGTTAGTATATAAAACTACTTACATTTCTTAATTTTTTTAGTAGTAGTAGCTTAACTAGAGCACTATTAATAGTAATAAGACTTATTCCTTTTATAAATAATTTTATATTAGTTACTATAACCTATAGTAGATAATTAAAATAATTAAATATATTAATAATTATATATTACTTTAAAAAGTTTATCCTAAGTAGATAAGTGCTATAGATATTAGTATTTTAAGTATATTATTAATTTATATAAACATCTTTATTAAAGACACTTTTAAGTTTAGTAGTTTTAATAAACCCTATTTATATAAATATTATTTTTTATTATAAGTTATTATAAATATATAATTATATAAAAAGAGTAATATAGGGTATTTTAGTACTAACTAGAATCTTTTACTTATTTAAATACCTATTTTTTTATTAGATTATATGCTTTTATTAGAGTTCTCTCTTTTAAAGACCTATTTTTTAATAAATTTTATTTTAAGTCTCCTTCTACTACTTTATTAAATTTTTTATAAAGTAGGGATGTTAGTATATTATTATATACTTTAAAAAGTTAATTAGTATAGGTATTAATACTATATATTATATAAAGGTTATAAGGTAGAGTACTATACTTATAATATAGAGGTTATAATATTTTTTAAAGTTATAAACTAGCTTAGCTACTAGCTATAGTTTAATTAGAATCATTTTTTTATTTTAAATAGTATAGATAGCCTTTAATATTATAGACATATTAGGTTATTATATAAAATAGATATATTTTTTTATTAAGCATAATATTTACTATACCCCCATCTTTTTATCTAGTTTTAATATTTTTTTCTTTTTAATTATTAGTTTATAAAAATATTTTATTTTTTATAATAAAATTAGGGTCCTTAGTAACATTTTTACTATATTTATTTATTTAGTATCTATTATAACTTATGTTTTATTTTATAGATTAACTTATAACTATTAATAAGTTTTTAAATAGGTAGGGGGTTTCTTTATTTTTAAATTTACTACTACTAACTACTTATTAGTATTATTATAATTATATACTAGATTATATAAGACTTATTTATTATTTACCCTTATATATATTTATTAGGCTATTTATTAGTATAGTTAGGACTATATAAATTCTTTTATAAAAAAAAAATTAGTTTATAATAATTATAGGGCTATTTTCCTATATTATACCTAAAAGTATATAATATATAGTAGGACTAAATATGTTATAATCTTTTTTAATATTTTATAAAGTTTTATAGTTTTAAATACTACTAAAATAGTAGATATAAAGTTATAGCCTTTATTTTAAATAATAAGACTAACAATAATAAAAGGGTAGTATAGATTTTATATAATATAGGTGGTTTTACCTTTTTTTAGGTATAATAAGTATTTTAAGAACTATCTTCTTTATATACTTATTAATTATAAGGGAGTAACTAATATAAAATAAATATGCCTAAATACTTAAATTCTAGCTATAAATTTCTTTTAAAATATTTAATAGCCTAAAACCTTTATTTACTAAACTCTTTATTTATTATTCTTATATTTATACTTAACGTATTTTTAATAATTAGTAAAATTATTAATATTAGGGGTTTAGTAGTAACTATGTCTTTTTTTTATTATTTTAAACTTAATATCTTTACCCTACTAAAGTGTAATATATAGTTTAAACTATTCTATATTTATAGTATTTTTTAAATATCTTATAGTTAAAGGGGTAGGACTAGGCTAGTGCTATAAAGTTTTTAAATTACTATATATAACTTTTTATTGTTATTTAGTATTTATACTATAATATTATTTTTTTAATAAAGTAATATAATAATACTGCCTTTATTATTTTCCTAGTTAAATTATATTTAATTATAAATTAAAAAGGGGTATAGAAGTGTACTAGAGAATTAGTTTTTAATATAAAAGGGAAAGAATATACTTTACCTAGTCTCTAACTATATATTAGGGATAATAATTAATATATTATACCTACTAGGGTTTTATATATATATATCTAGCTATTTTAGGTATAGGTATAGTAGGGGCTATTAATTTTAGGTTAAATAGTTCCCTACGCTTTTTATTATAAAGTTGTTTATCTACTTTATTACTTTTATAGTAAATATCTATAAGTATATACTAATAGATAAGTTAATATTAGATAATAGTATATTTTAAGTTTAAATAGAATTTTTTAACTCTTAGACTAAAACTATTACTATTACTACTAAGTTACTTACTTTATATAATAAATTCTACTAGTGCTATTTATTAATATGCGTTAAAGCTAGCCTTTTAGCTAAATTATAAGATTTTAGAAATAGTATAGGGTTATAAGATATTATTAGTCCTTAATATTTAATATAAATATAGACGGCGTTAACTTATATTAGTTTAAAAATAAGTCTGGATTATAACTACTTTAGTTTTATATTAATTATTATATTAGCTCTATGAAAATTTTTAGGACTCTTACTTTAAAATACTAAAGTTATAGTAATTTAATATTAAACTTATAATATATCCTTTATTTATACCTATAGTAATTACTTTCTAAATATTAAATTCTTAAACATTGTTTTTAAAAGATCTATTTAATTATTTTTAGGACAATGTTCTAAGCGTTAATTATTATTTAATTTATTTTAGCACTAAATAATTAAATTTTATATCTAAGGCGTAGGAGTATATAAAAGTTTTTATATTTAAGGCGTAAAGTAGATAAAATTTTATAATATAGCTAAATATTAGTGATAATATAGTACTTTAGTTAAACTTAATATTATATTCTCTATAATATATTATAAATTTAGCCTCTTTCTTTTAAGCGTTTTATAGGTGCATGCAGGTTTATTATTAGTGTTAAAAGTAATTATTATAATTCCTTATTACCTTAGAGGTTATAATATTATAGAAACTATAATATATTAGCTTATTATAATTTAAAAATAAATTTTACTACTTATAATATACTTACTTAATATTTTATGTATAGTTCTATTAGTAAGTATATAATTATAATATAAAAAGAGCTAATTAAGGTAGATATACTAGTAATACTATTACTATATACTATTTTTTTTATAATATAATAGGTTATATAGTACCTATAAGTTAAAGTTTATTTATATTATTAGTAGAATTTACCTATTAGACTTATAATATTATAAATTATATTTACCTACATATAAAATTTTTAATAGTATTAATATAATGCCCTACTTAATAGCGCTAGTTTTAAAAATATTTTTTATTTTTATTAAAAGAACACTTATATATTTTTTTTATATAGTATGCGTAGTATAGGTGTAAACACTATAAATATATTTATAAGATATTTATAGCACTAAAGTTCTTACTAGCTACTTACTTTAGTCTATTAAATAATAGTAATATTAGTTTAAGCTTACTATCTTTATAATGCATAAGCTTCTTTAGATATTTTAATAATATAAGTAATAAGAGGTAAATAGAAAAGCTCTTTGCTTTGTAGTTATTTTAAAGCTAGAAACTTACTTAGGTTTTTAAAAGAAGTAGGCTAGGGCTATTATATTTGTCCTCTAGTAGATATTAAAGTAAAGGCCTTTTATTACTATTAAACCTACTATTCTATTATTTATTTTTATAACCTACTAATAATTTCTATATTTAATAGGATGCTAGAGTTATATAGGAGTAGTAGATACTTTATCTAGATCTCTATTATTTTTTATAGCTTATTATATGTGGCTTCTTTCCTTATTACTATATATTATTAATTATAGTCTAAAGGCCTAAGGATTATATAATACTACATTTTTACCTTATCTTTACTAATTATTTTTACTAGATAATTTAAAAAATCTATAAACCTACTCTTTTTCTAGAGTTATTATAGGATTTTTATTTTAGGTATTATTATCTATATTAGTATTAGGACTATATAATAGAAATTCTATATCTATAGTTATCTCTTTAGTAATAAACTTATATATTCCCTTTAAATACTTAACCTACTTAAGTTAATAGTAAGTTTTTTTAAAACTTTCTTTTTTTAGTATTTATAATTAGTACGCTACTATACTCTAATAGTACTATTTTATATCTACTAACTTAATACCTTTTAGGTCTACTATAATTTATAATATAATATCTCTTAATAGGTTATATTAACATAAATATTATTAAGCTATAAATAGTATAATTACGCGCCTTTATAAATTCTTAATATTAGTAATCTAGTAGAAGAATAAGTAGAGGTAGGTATTAGTTAGTATAAAATACTATTTATTTATGTTAGATATAACGTAAGCTACCTAAATAGCACTTATCTATTTTTAGTCTAATATTATTACTAGAAGTCTAGGCCTACTATATTATTTACTATAAGTTTTAGTAGTTTATATTTATTATATGCTTTATAGTATAGATATAACTTGTTTAATTATTCTAATTATAGGGCATTACTAGCTTTAGGGTAATAAAGTTACTCTTTACCTAGTATAATAAAGGGGATAATCTTATAAACACTACTAATTAATAAGGACCCCTTCTATTTAATGTTTTAAAACCTACTTAAATATACATAAAGACTGACTTTATAAGATAGCTTATTAATATTTTAAATCGTGGTGTATTATTAAGTACTTTATATTAAATATAACTTTACACTATACTATTTTAAGGCCTTAATCTAGTTATATAGCTACTATAAACTATAATATTACTTTCTATTTCTTTAATTTTAGCCACTTCTTATTTAATCAGTCTCTAGTTAAATATTACCTATTATAGTGTCCTGGAAGTTACTATATTATATAGTAGCTTTACCTACTTTACATATACTATTAGAGCTGCGTTTAGGTTTTTATACTAATATTGTAAGTCTATATTAAATAAGAACTTTACTTCTTAAGCTTTTTAATTTTTATTCATAAGCAAAATTAGCCATATCTTTAGCCTTTTTTATTTAAGAGTATAAGTGTAGTTAATAAAATAAAGAAATCTTACTTTCAGCCTTATTTCTAGACTAAGTAAGCTTTATAATTTGTTTCCCAAACAGGTTTAGCCTATATTACTAATCTAGTATTATAACTAGATTCTTTATTAAAAAATGGAACAGATTGGTATATTTCTTGGCATTATAGCCAAATTAACTAGGAGATATTCAGAATGGAAATTGATCGAATAAGGAAGA
>JAFKAK010000526.1:0-23249 GCA_019914995.1 Acanthochlamys bracteata
ATGTCCGACGTCGACATCCGGCAGGTGAGCAGCGCCAGGCGCATACCCTTCCTTCCGCATCGTATGGATTCAAATCATTTCAGGACAGGGATGTCCCGATACCAGTACCCTCCCCACCGCTCAGCCGGCTACTATCCGGACTGACCCCACCCGCCCCGCTGATTACCATCGGTCCCACCAGCTATCAAATTTGCAGCTCCCACATTCGCTTGACTTTGGTACTCTACCTGCGTTATACTATCAACGCGCTCCGTCATCCGCATCTCCATCACCAACACCACAACAACAACGGCGGCGACTCGAGGACCACGACCAATCCGCTATTCCGCCATCCACACTCAGCAGAGCTTCGCAGCCGCGTGACGCAGCCTACAGCCCTCACCGCCCTCACCGTCATTGGCGCCTTCCATGACCCTTCCCACAAAAACCTGGTGGGACAGTCTTCTCGGCGTTTATTCCAACAAAGCAGAGAGTCTTCGTGAGTGAATGGAATTAGGCATCAACAGCAGCGACCGCCGATTCTCCGCCGCCCCCTGTTCACTTTCTAACATGCGTCCCTGTCAGCAGGTTCGGCTCATCGTCGCCGATTTGAAGTTCTGTCCCGTGCCTACTTTCTTTCGCCCTGAAATGCCGTGCGTCATCGCTGACTCCGCGCTCGAGCGCAGGTTCAAGCAGAGCAACTACTGGGTCGCCTTCTTCATGAACGTGGCACTCACGTTCAAGGTCAGTTACAAGTCCGACATTGAAAAATTAATTTTGTACTGAACTTGTGCAAGGAAATCGCGAGCACCGATTCACGAGACAAGATGCAGCCATCCCTTGTTCTCTTCCTGGCGCCGCTCTCTCGACTTTCATGCGTAGTCCAGCGAGGTCGAAAGGCAGTGCCGGCCGTTCACGTGCTCTGTGGCTCCGCGATATGGCACAATCCTCCTCGAACATCTTCAATGCACGCTGGGTCGACCCGACGCTTGCTCAGGCTGCATGGGTACGTCTCTGTTGTTTCATTATTGCAAAAATAGTCGTTATGCTGACCATGCGGCAGCTCCATGGCCCTGTTTGAGGTCTCCCGCCCATCGGACAACACTGTTGCTCGTGCCTCGATCTGCCCATCGTCTTGCTGGACACATCATCCGCTCGTTCGCATTGACGGCGCTCGATGGACATGACCCTGTCGCGTCGGTCTTTGTCCCGCGATCCGTGCCCAGTGTGACACTGCAGTAGCGTCGCATACAGCAGTCCCACTCCGACAACCTTCAGCCGACCGGCGGCGCTGGATGCTCGTGCTCCGCATTATCTCTGGGCCAGAACTGGTCGCTGACAGCTAAATACACTCCACTCTGGGGTTACACGGCGGCGTGGCCGGTCGGGTGGGATGAGGCGGAATCCGCAAGGAAGAGTCTCGCCGTCTGGTATGGAGCGCTCTCAGTCTCGCATCGGCACAACTCGCATGACTCTGCGTTCTCTGAGGGCCGCTGGACTTCCACGTCATCCAGCCGCGCGTAAAGTCTCCTGCGAGGTTTCGAGATCTAAGATGAACTAAAGGAACCCTTCCAGTATGCGCTCCTCTTCCCGGCGAGAGTCACTCGCAACTCGATCAGTTCAACCACGTCGCGACACAGCCAGGTGTTAACCTCAAGAACACCGTCTGGGCTTTGAACAATCGGTCGATGCTCCTAATGGAGTGCTGTCGCGTATGCGCTCAGAGCCGGCAGCCCCCTGTCGAAAAGTCGCGATTTGCCATCCACGCGTGGAACGAGGCGATGACCATTGAGTCCGGACTTGACGCGCGGCGCCTGCTCGACGGAACGCGCATTTTTGTTCCCTGCGCGAGAGAACCTTATTTTGACAAGGACGTCGGTCGTACACACGACTTTGGGTCTTACCTCCCGCCAGAGGAGGCGGCGGAATTTCATCAGATGCAGCGCAAGGCAACGTGAGTATCGTAAGTGATACATTCATGACTCGCAAGGGTTGCGATTTACGTCTCACTCTTCTTGGATGAATAGTGTCACACAAAAGCGCCGTCAGCTCATGCAAGGCCTTGCACGATCACCGGGCCAGAAAACAATTTCTTCTGTCCTCATTCTACACTGCGTATTATTCCCATGCTGACGGAGTTTGGTAGCGCACGTCGCCCGTTTATGGTTTGGTGGCTCTGCGAGCCAGATCTCGCGGGTGCCTCATGATCTGGCAACAAGATTCGACAATGAGCATGGCATCAGACGTTGCGACCTGCTTCTGCGCCGATCGACTACTTGTCGGCCCTCTGGCCGTGTGCTGGTGCGTTATATTTTTTCTCTCGCTCGCGCGTGTGCCTCCCGCTCATCTTTACCTCAGGTCAACGTAACCGCTGGCAACGCCTGCATCAACGCCTCGCTCACGCCCGCTTAGCTGCTGGTCTACCCTCCCCTCCCCTATCCGCCTCGTGGACCCTCTGGAGCCGTCGCTCACCACGCTTATAAACACCATTTCCCGCATCTTGCCTTTTCCCCGCATTTCGAACTCCCAACAGCTGCAACGCTTTCATGGGACCCGCTCATCGTTATCATCTCGATCCCGCCCTTCCGCCCTCGACCCCGAGGAACGTTTATATCGTGCCGTCGAATCCTCGCTTTCTCCCATGCTATCTCAGGATCCCCACGTCCTCCCTCCCCTCCCCAGCGTCTCCAGCCTGTGTCGTGCTTCTGAACGCTGTTCCTCTCCGAAGAATCTCATGTCAAGCTCCTCAAAGATCCAACAATCTCGCCCTATGACTTTCCTCTGACTGTGCAGGTGTATGTCTGTGTACACATAGGTGTTCTGCAGGGCGTTGTACGTCTAGGGTTCATCTTCTTGGAAAACGTGTACGAATATATAGGATGTTTCGACATGCATCGCACCATGCGGCTTTGATTTGCGTAGATGAACTTGCCCACCGGGTGTCGGGAGTGAGCGGCCCGACTCCCAAGTGTCAAACAAGGGTGGTGAAGCAGCCGCGGCGATTTGCGGAGTTCATTGCAGCCACTTGAGCTCGTGCCCTCAGCTCGCGTCTTCTAGGACCTCCCCCGTTGACGCGCTCGCCTCGTGCACAGGCGCCCCCATGAACGTCGAGTCTTCACCTGGACCCACGACTAGCCGTACACCAGCATTGAAGCGCACGGCATCCTCGCTCTCACCTCTCCAGCCCGCCGGCAGATCGGGTCAAGCGAGCCCGCCCACGTACGAGGAAGAAGAATACGAAGACGACGAGCAGGAAACACGATTCGATGGACGAGATGGACGATAGCGCACTGTCTGGCACGCGTTCGTCGGTGCTGATCCCATCGACGCGGGTGCGGAGGCCGTGGTGAGCCTACCTGGACCCATCCATGCCGCGGCGGCGACGCGCCGCTGCTGGTCTCGCTGGCAGACGGGCTCGCAGAGGAGCTCACGTGGGTGCTGCGGTGCCTGATGCTATAATGTACGTGTTCTGGGCATTTGCTCGTTCCATTGTTCGGCGTGTTGTTGTCTGCATTGGGTGGTGTGACTGATGTCGCCCTTTGTGCTGCCTAGCCTGTGTCAGTCGCGCCTTGCTCCCACTTCTTCTGCGGCAGGTCAGTCGAGTTTCAAAGCCTTTTATTGTGTGGAGCTAATGTCTCTCCCGTCTTTCATAGTTGCTTCACTCTCTGGGTTTCAGTATGTGCTGGCTGCTCCAGTCGTTGTCTCGGACTGCGCTTTCGACGTCGTCTCAGAACGGCGGCAACAAGCTGCCCGCGTGCCGTACGCCCTCGACCTCAGTCACCTGCTCCGAGCCCTTCAGCGCATTATCGATATCGTAGTCCGGCGACCTGTCGCGTGCCGGACGCTTCGCGAGCGCCTGCAGGCGGACGAGAGGTCTATACTATCGGACGCACTATCAGAGTCAGTCATCTCTCTTTCTGTCGCGCGACCGACGCGTGATTGACCCTCGCTGACTCCACATGTCTTTCCCGTCTATTCCGCGTGGTTGCTAGCTGCCATCTCGCCGCGCCAGCAGACACCGAGCCGACAACCTCTAACCTCGGGCGCGTATTTCAGACCATGCTTGACCTGCGTGCCGGAACCAGTTTGGTTGGCGTTGCCCGTGCCCTATCCCAGACCCTGTGACTGACCCAGCACGTGCACTATCGTCTGATGGCGACCTCCTGTTAGCCACACATACTGTGCGAATTGGTGAGTCTTGTTGCCTGAAATGAATGTTGTGACCCAGGTGGCGTTGAGCTGACGGCTTTTCCGAATAACAGCCAATCTTGGAACCTTCCGACAATGGCGTATCGTTAACAGCGACATGCTACATGGAGTTGGCGCACCACATGCGTCGCGCTGCGACTTTTGCAGAACTCGTTCTGCGGGATTGGGGTGGCCGAGAGGTGTTCGGCACGCCGCTTCGTTCGCAGTATCCGCAAGGCTTCTCTGATATCTCAGATCTGTTTGAGGCGTCCGAGGTGTGACGTGTTTAATGGCAATGGGCAGGAGGTTGAGTTCTGTTCGACCACCTGCGCGAGGGATGAACATGCGGGCGATCTACTTTGAGGCGAGTTGCGACCTTCTGTGTTAGATTACCTACGGCGCTGACCAGCAACCCTTTTTCAGATCATTGCTATCCTTCAAGCTTCGCCAGATGGGTTTGCCAACCTCATTGCGTCGGATCTCGGTCAGCAGCGAGGCTGGCTCTCGTCGTCGCCTGCACGAACAGTTGATGCGAATACGGGCTCTCGGCGTCGCGCCTGTCGGAGTACGCGGGGCAGAGTGTTCATTGAAGGACTCATGCAGTGGTGGATCGCGGAGAGGCCAAGGGAGACTCGCGCCACATGTGGCTGGGGGGCCGGCCAAAAGTACGAGAATGGTCGGGATGTACGAACCAGAGTGATATCCGTGAGTAGTTCTCCGACTATCAAGCAGAGATACGACTGACTATGTTTTGGTTGTTTCCTTTCATGCGCAGAAACACACAAAGGATTGTGAGGTTGTTTCGTTGGCGCGCCGCCGTGGTCATCGCTGACCAGGCTTTGCAGTCAACCACTCGATGACCTCCCAAACCTGCGCTCGTACCTGCTCAGCAGCTCGCGCCAGCTCTGACTTGCCAGCTCCCATCGACGTCGGTGCCAGTCAGAGCGACGGTCCTCTTGCATTTAATCCTGTCGCCGGATCGTCTCCACTCGCACGCCGTGTCGGGCACGTGCCGACTGAGACGACTTGGACTTGATCAAACGATCCGCGAGGAGGTGCAGCAGAGGTTCGTGGAGGTCGAAGTGCAGACGTGAGCGGGACACCGGTACGGACTCCATGCGCTCAGTTCACTACACTTCTTAGACAGCCCTGGCACCCGCATACTCATAAGCCCTTGACATGGCTTATGCAGCTCGACAATGTTGTATCAGTACATTGACCTATTTCATTTTGTTCGCTTTTGCATTTCGAAGGGTTTGCGCCACTCAATTGAGTATGCTGGTCGACCAATGCGTGACAAAAGCAACTGCAGTCAGGTTTATTTTTAGTTTCGATGGAGAGAGTGGTGAATAGTCTATGCACTGTGCGCCACTGATACAATATCGTGATAAGACGTTGTTGCCGCCGGCTACTGCACTGCTTGGCGTCTTCCTTGGACGGTTGAACAGATTGAGCGCATTTTCACGCGCCAGAGATTGCTCTGCAGGCGACAAAGACCAGAACTTTGCTTTTTGTCTGTCCAACCATCTCCTGGGCTGCAGACCACACTTGGTAGGCGGGGGGTCGACGATGAACATACTGCATGTCGGCGCACCGGACTGAAGACGTGCTCATGACTCCCAAACTCGACAAAGAAGACGCAATACAGGATGACAGAGGCAGCACGACCCAGTTGGCCATGCGCGAATAGCGGGCGAAACGTGGGTTGGGCAGATTTCTGCGGGCTCTTTCTCGAACAGACGACGGCGGATGAGCTCGGCAGGTGAGCTCGCTCGGAGGCGCGTTCGAGCCGGGGGTCAGCCGTCGAGCTGCGGATGGCTGCGGTGTTGCGGGTGTTGGGGTCGGACATGGCGCGTGGGAGGAGAGCAAGTGAAGAGCGGAGTATCCGACACGTTTGGCGTCAATAACATCTCCCTATCCCAGGCGCATCTGCAACATCGAATAGCTGGTGGTGACGGTGGTGACCATGTCCTTCGAGAGTGAAAAAAAAATAATGGAGTGGGATGGCCCCTCAATGTCCCGACCCCAAGTTCTGGCAGGATGGTGTTCAGCTGTGAGGCCAACACTCTGCCACGCAAAGCAGGACAAGTAAGCGGTCGCGTGGCAGGAAAGCGTAATATGCATTAGCTGGGGTGGCTGAAAAAGGGAAAGGGGCCGACACGGACTCCTTTGCATCAATTAGCAGGGGGCTCGGACGTGTTCCGAGATCAGCCACAAGCCCATCTGTTTCTGTCTCTCACACTCCCGCCCACTCCCAGACTCAGACTCCCCCTCCGAATCCGTCCGCAGCACTGCAGGCAGCTCTCTTGCGCGACGGCCCCACCATGCACTCGGTGTCGGACGACTACATTGCGCGCAAAGACTCTCCCGGGGATGTGCCCCGCGCTTGGTGGTGCGTTGCTGCTGCACTGCTGCTGCTGTATTTGCTTACAGGTGCTGGTGCTGACGCTGCATGGCTCTATCAGGGTGCGTCCACCGCCGTCGTGGGGAGACAAAGTGTATCTGTTGTGGCAGGCTCGTGTCTCCAGGCGCAAGATGGTCTGGACATGCCACGTCTTTGACCTCAAGACCTTGTATGGACACGGCTCGACAACGCCAACGACCCCTGAAAATCCTCTCTCCCGCTACTTTCACTCAATGGACCTCTGGAATAACCATCGTCATCTTTGGAGGCATGGGCTGCAAAGCAGGCGCACAGACCGTAGACGACTACTGTGTCCTCGACGATATGCATTATTTCGACATCGCAGCACAGCGCTGGCTCCCTCGTCCAGCCGTCCGACGTCACTGAAGAGTTCATCCCTCGCGCACGCTACGCCCATCTGTCTGCAGTCACCGGCGATCGGCTCTACGTGATCGGCGGTCAAGACCTAATCAACGTCTGGCTCGACGAGATTCACATTCTCGATCTCGCTCCCAGCAGTGGATCCACCGCTCGCTTCCTTCGCCATTGCGGCACATATCGCTCCCAGTCCTCGTCTCTTCTCCTGCTCGTGTGCGCAACCCCGCAACACGGGATTCAACTGCCGGCCCTGTCGGCGCGCGCTTCCGTGAAACCAACCAATCCACCATCACCAGATTCCCTGCAGTGCACCCATCCGAGTCGTTGCAGCACCTGCCCCTACTCCTGCTGATCCGACAGAAGAGTTTCCAAGCGACATCCTTGCTGTATAGCAACTACAACGTGAGAAATTCGCATGTTTCTCGCTGCCCCAGCGTGGTACCTGACCGCGCCTTCCTTCCAGTTCACAGATGTCCAGCGCGAACTCGAGATATTTTCCGCCCATCCCCGACGAAGACCATTATCAAATCAACGACAGGTCTCTGCGATGAGCGGCACCGCGCTGCTGCCTGGCCTACGATTCCCGACCGGTGCCGTGTTGGGCAACCACTTTATTCTGCGGGCATCTACCTCGCCTCGTCGTACCAAATCCTTCTCCAGCGGGGCTCTCGATCTTACAACAATGACTCTGGGCGAGGTGATCCGGGGTCCACCCCTTGCGTCTGGCTCTTGGTGCCGCGCCTTGCCTCTGGGCTTCCTCCAACAAGTTTGTCGTCTTTGGCCAACCGTCAGGGTTCGCTCCTGGACGATTACAACCGGCGGCTGCTCACGGGACCATGTCGCATACATCGACCTCGAGGCGTTCGGTATCTACCAACCGCCGACTCTTTTCTCTATCGCCCGCAGCACAAGAGCTTGGTCTGGCCGCCCTGGAAGAGCGCGCTTTCACCGACTTTTGAGGTAACCCGACGATGAGCGCCGTATCGCCTGCTCCCGACGCGTTCTAGAACAGCGGTGGCCATGGTTTTCCACCGAACAACGGCGTTTCGTACCAACCAAGCTGCGACCGAAGCCCTCAAGTCGGTCACAGCCCGGTACCCCTGTTCCTTTGCCGGAGATCGCAGTAGCTGGCGCGCCTGGTCAGCCAGACACGCGTCTGGACCGCGGCTTACTCCGCGAACACTCCGGATGGCCGAGCCGTGCGGTCGTGCTTGCGTTTGTTCAGTACCTGTACGCAGGCATTGATCACCCCTCTACACCGCTCGCCGGCGGTTCTCCAGCGGGCTGCTTGTCCTCGCGAGCACGTACGAACTCTTGCATCTGCGCGACATTGTCGTGCATGCGATGCATCGCGCCCTCAGTGCTGCGACGTCGGTTGGTGTGTACGAGGTTGCGACGCTGTTGTGCAATTGCCAGAGTCTGCAGATTCGCGCATTGAAGGTTGTCATGGTCATCTTTGCGAGCTGTTTTCTTATAACAAAGGCACTCACTTTATTTGTCTCGGCAGTCTTTGATCGCAAACCAGAGGTAGGTCGGCGTGGAGACAGGGCGATCCGAATGGACGAGAGGAAGCACTCGAGCTAGCGAGAACAACGGCGCTTTGCACGGCTGAGGAGGCATGTCTGAGAACCGTTTCAGTCGCCAGGCAGCAACCAACAATCGCGCATGAACGGCGGTGAGCGATGATGCGATTTCCGGCTCTGCGACCGGGTACTGACGAGAACCCCAGCAGCCAAAATGGATACAGCAACGCTGGGATGTACCGCGCGGCGGCACCAGTTAACTCTGCGACTTTGCCCAGTCCTACATCCCCGCCGCCGAGCACGCTCTACACTCCCGACGGGAGGTACTGAAGGTGGCCTCTGCGTGCTGAGCCGATCCGTCTCAGCACCCGCTGAGACCCGTGCGCGAGTCGCTCTCTGGTTCAGCTTTTGCCCGCTCAGCCGCCCCAACGGAGCCGAGTTGCCCACATCTCCCGTTGACCGCCAGACGGCATGCCACGATTCCATCTGCCCTTCGCGCGACCTCGCAGTCAAACCTTGCAGACCTCGTACGCTCGGGAGGAACAAGCTCGCGCGCGCCGAGTCGACCTGTGACAGGCTCGACGATCTCGGTGTAGACGAGCTCGTCGGCCCATCGCTGTCGCATGCGGAGCAGTATCGAGTCAATGGTTATGACACCACCTGACTCGCCGCACCGGACGGCGCACGTGTTGGAGGACGATGCGCGGACGCTTGGGTCGAAGTACCAGCGTTCAAGGGGCCGATATTCAACGGGACGAGCGGAGCAGACGAAGTCGAGGCGATTTGAAGATGGTGACGACGGGCAGTCCCGATGGGCCGACAGGCTGACACGGTGTTCCGAGTCTGCTCGGTAGGGCTCCAAAGGTGCGCAGAACGTGTTCGATTTAGTACCGTATTACAGCTTACGCCTGTGGTTTCATTCACTTTTGCAGCCGGAACTGATGGCAGCTGCGCTGGGAGGCTTCATTCGAGGACGCGCGTTGAACACACGGCCGCCAGTCTTGGTCACAATCCCGCTCTGCACCTTTGAGCAAACGAAGGATGGTCTCTGAACTGACCGCAGGTTGTCCAACTGACGACGAGGATCATCTGACTAAAAATAAATTTCTTTATATCTGCTGTACGCTGTCTTGTAATCGTAGAAAAGCTGACTGCTGGCGATGGTTCAAAGACTCGAGGCCGGAGAATTGAGGACGATTCATGTCTCAACTTGTTGAGCTGAAAGAAATGACGCGAGAGGAGGCCATCAGCCATTGCGCGGAAACTCCTCCACTACTCTGACTCACTTCGGTCGCGAGTTGACTCTGTTCCTGCCGCCAGACTCTTCAATTCTCGAATCGGATCTCTTCCCGCGCGTGCCACGGTTCTCCGCTGCCTCACGTCCACAGCAATCTCGACGCACCTAGGAATTGAGCAAGCGAGTGAACACCACCTGGTCATCTTGCCCTGACGCGTCGCCATGCCCAAAAGAAGACTCAGCTCAAGCCCATAGCGCGAGGATTTGCTACGACTCGCAGTGCCGAAGCAGCACCGTCCGCCCGGTGATGTCGCAGATGACGAAAGCAACGACGCGTCTCCACCGGCCAACCAGAGCCGCGCCTACGACTGCTACAGAATCACTCCACCACATCGCCCGAAGAGCAGTTTCATCCAGGACTGGTTGCAAGAACAGGATCGTTACGTGTGGAACGCGAGATTCAGCGTGCGTTGAAGGTGTGTGTGTCCGATTCATGCTATTGTGGCGCAAGGTCTGGGTTGAACGGTTGCACCAGGCCCTCGAGGTAGATCGTCGATTTGCGAACGCACTTACCCTTGAGCTGGATTCGAGTTCAGGACCAAATTTGAAGCTGGTAGCCGATGGTCGACGGGTCCCAAGGTTGAGCGCCCGCGCCACTCTGTTGCGCTTTGCGATTGAATACATTTTCCAGATTCTGTGGAAAGAAGGGGAGGACAAAGGCCCTGTTGCGGCTCGGTATCACGGACAGTGTGTTGATGAGGTCGGTTTACCGCAGGATGTTGTCGAGAATGCATTCGAGGCATGAGCGGCGTAGACCTCGAGGACGCTACGACGTGGTTGACCTTGAACAGACCCGACATCAATCTCGGCGAGATAATGGGTGATCAGACCGCTCTGTTTCTATGCTACGGCTCTAACTGAGCTGCAGACGCTCTGTCCACCGTGGTCAGTTCTTCGCATGTTCGGCTGGCGCTGTGCCACTGAGCGACATCGAGGGTGCAGCCTGCTCCGCCAACCGATGAACAACCGAAGCCCAACCAGCTCCAGAACCGGAGCCCTTCAACAGCGCCAGTCGTGCCGCCGAGCCCACTGAGCAACCTCGACCAGATCCGGTTTCTGGGGTGGTGGCGAGGTCTGACTCTGAAGCCTGACTCCGAGGACGACGACCTTGACCTTGATCCCAACCTTCACTACGCCAACTCCCGGTTCGAATCTACACCGCCGAGATTGCACAGAAACGTCGCATTCGCAAGACGCTGCAGCAGACGCCGCGTTGCAGACTCTGCGAGACCGGCTCGCCAGGTCAAACAGAACTACTTGTTCCGCGAAGGACGCGGAGGCGTTGTTTCGCGCTGAGAAGACGAAAGCGGATGCTGCGGCGAAGACTGCGCGTCTGCGCGGACCGGCAGCCGCTCCGGCTGCTGTACCTCGTAAGCTGGGGAAAATGTCGCGGGCACCTCGGAGGCTCCTGCAGCACCATCTGAACCCGCAGTTGGCTCAGAGAGTGGCGATGGAAGATCTTCTCAGGTGGTTTTCTTCGAGGGCGTCAGGAGGCTCGCCATCCAGCACTCCGTTGCGATCTCCGTCCCGCGATATGGCCCTTCCGAAGCTCTGGACCGGCCCGCACCTCAGCTTCAGCTCGATACCGTCTCGCAGCTCGACAAGTTTGCCTTGGTCAGCTTCGCACGAGTTGGAGGTGCTAGTCGAATTACCCGCGCAGTTGTACCATCCGCTGGAGCGACTCGAAGGTGGACCACTGGGAGATGAAGAGGTCGGCTGTACCGGACGGCCAAACCCGTAACTTTATTTCGGTGGTTGCATTACATGCCCCTATCGAGTGAGCTGGCGGCGGGCTTTGCCACGGCGGAACGGCATCTAGCGCGAAGATCTTCTCCTTTGTCCGACTTTGTTGCCTGCGGCGTACCGCGATCTCTGGGACGAGCTCGAGCAGCAGAGGAAGTTAAGCAAGAGCATGTCCAGGTTTGTGTTTCGAATCATCTCTCTCGGACGGCGTTAACGAACCGCGCAGAATCGATCTGCTTGGACTACACTTCGCGACGCACTTAGTGGTAAACTCGCAGCTCCCTTCAGAGTCGTCCAGTTGACCGAATGACATCGCCGCTGAATACCTGCTTACGCTCTTCCCAGGCTGCAGCCCAATGCCTCTCGGACCAATGATAAACAAACGGTTCCAAGCCAAAGCAGAGGTATATCAGCAAGCAAACGTCTAGTGAACAGATTAAGGAAGACTGGGGGCTCGCAAGGGCACGACCAGTATCGCTTCATGGAGGTTGGTTTCATCTGCTAGACTCGTCGACAGTTCGTTTACTCGCCGCAGGAGCAACGTTCGCAACTGCCAATTTCAAACTATCGTCGGACATACTGCGTCTTGATTTCTCCCAGTCTGCGTTCTCCAATTGGGGAGACTGGGCTGTGGAAAATCCTCGCAGCTTCCTCAGGTGGCAATGTCGCGTTATCTCTGCTTTTGCAAAGTGACAGTCTGCAGTTCATCTTACAAGAACAACGAACAAGACCGACACTGTAACATCATTTGTACCGGAACCGCGGCGAATCTCTGCTATCGCTCGCTCAGAGGGTGTCACAAGAGCTGGGTGAATCACCCGGAGCTGTCGGGTCTCTTGCGTCGCTTGTCGGGTATTCTATTCGCCTTGAGAGCAACACTAGTCGAAACGACTCGGCTCACCTACATGACCAATGGCATTGCACTTCGCATGCTCGAGAATGGGGGCGATGGTGGCACGTCTTTTTGATGAAGTCACGGTAGGCAAAACCGTTGAATCTATGCTCAGAACGCATCGCTTATCTGACGCGGCTTTATCATCATCGACGAGGTACGGGCGCCAAACCTGTGTATGGAGAGGCCGACAGCGCGTAGGTTCACGAGCGCAGCATCGAATCGACTTCTTGCTTATCGTGCCTAAATCTCTGCTGCCTCGTCGCCCTGACTTGAGGTAGGTGATGAGTGTAGAGATGAACAGAGTGTCTGCCTAACGCGTGTCGCAGAATTGTGTTAATGTCTGCAACATTGGATGCCGAGAAATCTCTGCTTATTTCGACAACTGCCCAGCTATCCACGTTCCAGGAAGAACATTCCAGTGCGCGTGTCTACCTCGAGGATGCATTGAGTTGTCTGGATGGATGGTAGCCGAGAACTCACCGTACGCCAGAGATGGTACGTTACGCACCGACTTCTCCGGAAACTACTACTGACGAGCTCAACAGCACGTGACGCACTACAGGCCAAGGAGAAGGGCAGCAGGACCCAGGACTTCTCGCTGATGACGACGACATCGAAGTGGACTCGTCTGTGCTTGCAGAGAAAGTGTACTCGCGCGACCCTGGACTCGCTCGGCAGGCTCAACGAGCGTCTCATCCCCATGGAGCTAATCATTCGCCTACTTGAAACCATCTGGAAGAACCAAGACTATATGCCTTTCTCTGCTGCCGTCTTGGTCTTCATGCCCAGCATCGCCGAAGTGAGAAAATATACATTCGACGGAACAATTGAATCAATCCGTCGCAGATCCGCCAATTGATTGACTTGCTCGGGGAGCATGCTGTCTTTGGGGACGAGTCTCAATTCGTTGTTTTACCGTTATAGCACGCTGTCCAGCCAAGATCAGTCCGATGTCTTCAACATCCCGCCTCCTGGTATTCGCGCCAGATCGTCGTCTGTACGTACCTCGCAGCCGTCGCTCTGTATACCGCGCTGACTGTATCTTTGGCCACAAACATCCGCTGAGACTGTGTGTACCCACACAACAGCTTCGCTGTCATGCGAAACCGCTATTCACCCGAGTACCAGGTGTCACAATTCCCGACATCACCTGCGTGATTGACGGCGAGGAAGCATCGGTCGTGACCTTTCTTTTCCTCTTTCGATTCGTTCTTCATCCTGACCTTTTATTTTACATATGAAATGAGGCATGCCAGACCGGTATAATTATTTCGTGCCGCTGACATACCATGCAGGTACGACGAGAAACGACAACTCAGTCGCCTTTGTAGACACCATTTATCACAAAAACAACAGCGCAGCGACGGTGGCCGTGCTGGGCGTGTTCGTGAGGTTGAGCTTTCACCTGTTCTCGAAACATCGCCGCGACACACAGGTACGTTCTGGTTCTCGTTCTCGTACTCATCGCAACTAATTGGCTCAACTGAATTCTCTTCACTAGATGATGGAAACCCTCAGCCCGAGATGTTGCGCTTGTCATTGGCGAGTCTTGCCCTTAGGATCAAGATCACAAATGTTAATTTGCAGCAGCATCGAGAACGTATTTCTCGGGCATTGGACCCACCTTCGCAACTAAATATTCAAAGGGCAATCCAATTCTCTTGTGGAGGTGGGATCATGGCTGGCATCAGCCCCTGTCTCGGGTTAATTGTGTTCCTCCTAGGTTGGTGCACTGACGAGCTCGGAGAACATCACCTCTTGACTGCTGCTCTCCAAGCTGCCTATCGACGTACATCTTGGGAAGCTCTTGGCTGTCGCTGCCAATTTAGGATGCCTTGATCCGGCGCTCACTGGCCGCTACTTGTCCAATGGCAAGTGGTCTATTTCGTAACACCCTTGGTCAGAGCAAGAGGCGGACCGCGCGAAGCAAAACCTTCAACCTCGGAAAACAACGATTTTCTCGATGCACAACGTCTACGCGAGGTAATTAAATCTTTGCAAGATTTGACGTTTTGTCCAAGTGGTCTCATCCATGTCCCGGCTGGCGTCGTGCGTGTGGCAACACAGGCTTCGCACGAAAGTTCGTCCGGCAGCACTTCCTAAGCCACCAGGTACGCCAGCTCTGGCATGATCTGAATCATACCTTACGAGGAATCACAGGCTCTGGCAGATGAAGAACTTCGCAACAGTTGCTGAGGTTTGTGTGTTGGCTGCTGGAAACTACGTTAACACTTGATAGGTATCTCACAGATGCATCCTAGTGGAAGCCCGATAGAGACCTGATTCGAGACCTCAATCGGTGAGAAGCCATCATGCTGCTTTATTCTGCACCGTGACTTAAGCTGGTTAGATCACGAGGTGGACGAGCACGGACGCATTTCATCTCCGTGCCAGTCGGCGCCGACCACAACTCCGAGGACCTAGGTGTAGTACAAGCAGCGATTGCCGCCGGCCTCTGGCCGAAGGTCATCTGCCTCGCCAAAGAAGGTACATCTGTCCAGATGAAGACGCTTGAAACAGCCAGGTGGTCGCCTTCATCCGACATCTGTCAACTTCCAAAGACCTCCACGCGATTTCGCTGTCAACTTTTTGGCTTACTTCACTCTCATGTATGTGTACTCATCGCCTCCGCGTTGCTACGGCTGATCGAGGCTCTACAAGCAATTTCCAGGCAGTCGAGGCGACTCTACGCCTGGGAGACAGGAGCTGTACACCTGCCCGTTGCGATCCTCTGTGGCGACGGCGACTATAAAGCGGCCACAGAAACAATGACGCTGGAGCCGGTCTGGCATACAGTTCGCTACCGGTTGTCACCAAGGTCAGGGATCGCCCTTCAACACCTGCGCCAACCGAGTTGCATCGTTTTTGCCTCAAGAATGCGTGGAAGACAGATAAAGAGTCTGAAAAGCGATGGATGGAGCTTGCGTTCCAGGTCTTGCGCCGCAAGCGGTTGATGACCCGCTCCAGATTGGCATCTCGCGCTAGATCACGGCTGGATCCTGCCCGTGACCGCGAGTATGCGCATCAGCAAATAACAAATGATTCAGGGGCAGAAGGAAAGAAGGGGTGCCATTGTTGCCGGCCGACCGTAAGTTGAGTGTGTGTCAACAAACGCGGTTTCCGTGGCACCCGTGATTCAGCGCGTGCTCGTAGGTATTTAACTGCGGAGTCGCGCAGGCCTCTCTGTCATCCCCTTCACAATCCTTCACTTTCAGGCCACCTGTTTGGTCTTTCCCTCTCGGCTGGGTCCATCTGCACTCTGCTCTCTTTCGTTTTGTAATCTCGGTCACATTTAACTGGGTCCGTTTTGGTTTTGATTGTGGCGCTGAGCGCCACCTCCTGCTCCGGTACAAAGCGCATCGCACAGGTCATTACCAGTGCCACCAAGGACTGGGAACAAACTTGCGTATGTCTCTCGTTTCAACTGACATGCATTCTGCTTACTCGGCTGGATATGCTCAGCTCGCGCTGCCGGTGGCCAAGCCTGCAACCCTCTCAGCATCGCGGGCATCTCAGCGTTGCTCGCGGCACCTGATGCATGTGCGCAGCAGAATGCTGCAGATGACATGATTGATTTGGCCAAACAGCTCAAGGGTAATGCTGAGATGATGAGTTGGCATTTTATACGTGCAGCAGCCAGGAACTCAGAGCATCCAGTTTCTTCATCACATACTCAATGGTACTGACAAACAACAGCCAAACAGCTCTGTCTTGTATTGCCAATCTGCTCCTCGGATCGCGAGCTACAGGGACTCTTCCAATGTCAGTTCGCGGCGTGAACCCAAAGGTTTCACTGGCAATCTTGCCGTTGGACAGCCCGGCACCATCCCCTTTGGTTTATCGGCTGCCGTAAGCCCCTGCAGGCTTCGTGTCCGGCATCGAAGACGCCTATTCCAGATGGACAGCAGCTCAACAAGATTGTGGCAAACCCGAATGCTGGGTGCGTGTTACAGCGCGATAGCACAACTTTCTAACTGACGTCAACCTCGTAGAGGAGGTGCTGCAGCGGGTAACGCAACAACAAAGCCAACTGGTGCTACGACAACGCACCGCTGCCTCGCCCCGACGGCAGCAGTGAAGCACCCCCTCCGCCGGAGAGAAAGCCGTTCACTGCACAAAATGGTCTCGACGCACAGGCGTTGAACGAAGTTCAAGACGCCCTGCCAGCTCTCGTTGCACAACTGGGAGAGCAGGCATGTGTTGCGGAAGCTTTGCGCAATGCGTCGGCGGACGGTTCGTTCTGAGCGCGTGTGCTACGGCGGGACTTCCTGTTTCGCTTTACCTTGTATTGAACTCGCGCGGGACTTTCTGGCATGCACTCACTGCTGATGCTCAAGATCGGATTGCGGCGGCGTTGGCGCGGTGTGCGGGGCTGGCGCCTCACCGACCACCCAGGGCCCCAAGCCCGGCGACGGCAGCTGTCCGCCTCCGGCCTCCTCCCCACCAGCTGCATCCAACTCCGCAGTCCCGCCGCTGCTGGAGGCGACAAAATCTTTGTTATTCAAAAACGGCCCCTTGACGCGCAGGCTTTGAACAAGCAATTCAGACGCTCAGCAGGAACTCGGCGCCAGGCGGGCCAGCAGGGCGTGCTTGAAGGTGGTTTCGCGCAGTGTGCGGGGAGGGCGCTTTGTCGTCGCCCGTGCGCTGGTGGTTTGGTTGCTTCGCTCTGCCGCTTGTGAATTCGCGTGGAACTTCCCTGGCATGCACGACGGCGGCGGATGCTCAGGCCACATCGCAACTGCTCTCGGTACAGCCTGCGGGTGCTGCTGCTCCGACCCCCCAGGGCCCCGCCTCCTAACTGCCACTGCTGTGACACGCCCGCCAACTCCATCTCCCCTCCTGCAACATCCAGTTCGGCTGTTCCGGCGGCTGGCGGCGCAAAGTCATTCACGTTACAGAATCGCCTTGATGCCCAGGCGCTAACAAGAAGTTTGCCACCCTGACTCCCAACTCTGCTTGCAGTGGTAAGTGGTGCTCTTTTTGACATTCAAGACGCTAAAACTGCCACGTAGCTGGAATAACGCTTGTCAATGGAGGCTTTGCCCAATGCGTCGGTGGGCGGTTCTTTTGTTACTGGCTGCGCTGGCGGATTGATCTGTGCGGGTTTGCCCCTCGTGAATAGCAAAGGCACGAGCATTGCCTGTACTTAAAGCAGACGCCATTGCACATCGCCGCCACTGGAGCTTCAAGCTTAGCCTAACAGGCTGAGATGTCTTGTTTGTTCATATCGCGAGCGATCATGTTCACTGTCTTTACATTCGAGTAGTAGCTCATAGGAGACTGTCGACCAATGCAGTACAGACACCAGCCATTGCCTCGTGTGAAGATATACATGACGGCAATGAGAGACTCGGATATCCCAGCGCTTGCTGCCGGACCTGCACTGGGTTTATACCAGGCCTTCCAGGCACCCGGCTACTCGGTCTGCCGTTGGGCCTGCCACTGGGCCTGCCACTAGGTTTCAGAAGGTTTGCCTGCGCTGCCCAGGCTTATCACCCATTGCGCCTTCATACCAGACCGCTTTTTCCCAAGGATGTCCTTCGCCCGCCATCCTTGTTGTCTCCACGGTTCTGCTGCCTCGTCAACTCGTTCCTCGCCTTCTTCTTCGCCATGCGCCGGGCAGCACGAGTCCTCGTCAGCCGCCTTGCTCGCCTTGCGTTCGTCTTGCTGAGTTCTGCCGTGCGGCCGCACGAGCTTCGTGGTCTTCGGCGCTTTCCGATTTGGCGCCGCTTGGCATCCTTGGGAACAGTGAGTGCCCAGGCCGACTTTGAGCGATGGCAGGACCTGTCTTCGCTTTTGCATCGCTGCACACGCAGTTTGCGCTTGGCAAACTTGAGGCGAGTTTCCTCAATGCAAGTATCTCGTCGACGCACTCCCGATCCTAGGTTGTATCACGAGTTAGTTGCATGAGTCTGAGCAAGAGGGATGAACGCACCAGAACTCTACATACGCAAAACCCTTTGCTGCGTGTTGGCGTCGCGAACGACGCGCACTTGTGTTACCGGTGCCTTTTCGTCTTCGGCTGGTCCCCGCTCCGTTATGAAGCGACTCGAAGAAGACTCGTAGATCCTCATCCTTCGCCGCAAAGTCAAGACTGCCTACAAGATGCTGCGCTGGGTCGGTCTCAAGCGCTCCTCTTCTCGCCAACATGGTCACGCGGATCATTGCGTTCCATGAAAATAGGTGTTGTCACACATCTTAACGAGCCGTTTCGGCGACCTCGACGGGCGATGGTGCGCCGTGCCCTCGCGCGAAGGATTGAGATACGCAAACTTGACATAGGCAGTCACGCTCGCGGCGTCATCGTGAAAGTCTTTGTGAATGAACGCGATCTTCTTCTTCTCCGCGGCGAGGAACTTCTTCGCGGTGCCGTCGCCTTTACTGTCGCGCCACTTGCCCGCGCGTTCCTTTTGCCTGCGATCCGCGGTTGATGCGTCTTCGGCACTCTTTGCGACGAGGTTGGTCGGATCTTCGGTGTCTTTGTCCGCGATGGACGAAGTTGGGTTTTGGAAGGCGACTGAGCGGAAGCGAACAGACTCGACTTTGGCGTCTGGAATGGAGGCAGGAGGTGGCGGCCGTTGTTTACGCGCAAGCTGAGATCGGACATCAGCAGGTGCGGTCTTTAATGCCTCGTATGGAAGCGCATACCTGACTTGGCAGGCCTCGATAGGTGGGTTTCCTACAAAGACTGTACGAGCATCACGCTGCTGTTGGTCTCGTCCTCTGGTGCGAATGACTTCTTCCGTGTCGAACTGAATGCTTTATCCTCCGGTGATAGAGATATGTTGAAGGGGGTTGTCAAATCGTCGTCTGAAGATTCATCTTCTGAGGACGAGTTGCCGTTTTCGTTTGGCTTCGCATGTTTTGCTGATGTTTGTGCCTTCGACGGTGCTGGATCCTGTTTACGCCGTTTCGCAGATCGAAGAGGCTCCGTCGGAGTCCGAGTCGCTGTCGCCGCGAATCCGTACTTTGGGTGAGGCAGTAGTTTCATAATTGCCGGTGGCGCATTTCGGCTCTTAGCGCATGCTTGGACTGCTCCTTCTATATCAGTGGTATATGCGCCAAGTGAGTTGTGACTAGGACTAACGATCTTGCTTTGGCGATTTGTGTGTTGCTCAGGTTCTTTGTATTCGACAGTCACAGGTTTCGCGACAGCAAGTGTTTTTTGAGCCGGCCTGAAGAATGCTCAGTGCCACAGCTCTCGTCCAGAGGGTCATTTGTGTGCGCACGCTGAGCCGAAATATCATCTAGCGCAGAGTCTTTTGCGCCTTTGAGAAGGACAGAGGCGAGGGATGTCATGTAGGTGCGCGGGATTGAGCAAGAGGGGTTGCTGCCGGATCGCGCCGAACCGCGCAGCTCAGTCTCGTTCCATGATGCCACCGCCCACGTCCACAGCCCAAACAGCTCAAGTCACGGGGCCCGCTCATCTCTGAGGGCGTTGTGCTCAGCGCGCTGCTGCTTGTCGCCGCGGGCCACTGTCCCTATCATATTCAGGAATGCAACGTCTTCACCCGTGCCCGCAACCAGCACGTCACCTGTGACCCCGTCCACACCTGTTGCCACTCCTGCTCAGCGTCAGGCACCGCTTGTACAGACCGCTCAGGCTCTGGGCACCATTGTGGCGTCAGCGCTGCGGCTATTGCTCCAGTCACTCTGGTTCATTGCAACGCCAGTCGCAGCACTTGTGCGCGGGCATCCCGTGGTATTGCAACCGCTAATTTCGTCATCAACGCGACCATATACGTATTTGTTCTTGCGCCTTGGAACGCGCTCAATGCTGTCGGGCCTTCCTTTATCCACTCCCTGGTCGTTCACGATGGTCGCCGTCATTGTGGCTTACTGGGCGGCCTGTTCGCGTGAATCGTCCTCGCATCCTCACGTCACTCGTCGCCGGGAGATGCACTGGAAGATCCGCAGGTTAAACGTCGCGTGAACAGGAAGAAGCTGTCCTGAATTCGTGGCCAGTCCATGCGCTGCGCCAGGCGCAACGCCAGCCGTGTCACCCGAGCCATATCATTGCATTATATCATTGTATTAAACACGCTGTGCTATCAGAATATTCGTGACATGGTTAACGGCATCGCACACGTGGTCAGGCCCGAATTCGGGGTGTTCATCGTTATCCATGTCGACGCCACTACGACTGGCCGCACCTGTTGTTGGGCTGAGCACAACACTGGGTTGGGAGCCGATTTAACGCTACAGTAAATAAACGCCCCAGTTCATGTATCAATACTTTTATTTTTAGTGCCTGAGGCAGTTGTCGCACCGAAACTCGCTACTGACCCCACGAGCAGCAACGATTTGCAAAGGCATTGCGTTTGGACGCCTAATCTGCCCGCCTGACGTGTCTGAACTCATTTTTGTGTCCCTATATTTATTTATTTTGCTGCTATTGAACGCTGCACCATGCGCAACGCAATGTAAGTTGCGCGGTCGTGGTGATATCGGAGGCAGAAGAACGCTTCGGCACAGTGCGGATATCATACAACCATGTTGCACGTGTTTCGAGAAGGAAAGCCGTCACCAACGAAGCTTCTTGAAGCCGTCCCCTGGCCGACCGCATTCCTCGAGTTTCGCGCTGCGCGTCGGCCCTTCTTCCCCATGTCAGTCCCAATCGTTTGGAAACATCGTTGAATTGGGCCGAGATCTGGTGCTGAATAGATGGCGGCATGGACTGGTTGGACGCAAACTGTGCTGCAGGAACGCCGGTTTTGCGGCGGCGGCGGCGTTTGGTGAGCAGCTTCTTCTTCATCTACGGACAACACCTGTTTCTCGTTACACGGGACTCGACACCCAGCTCCCTATCACGCGTATCAGTAGGCAGGCGATGATGCCAAGGTGCGTGACGGACCAGCAGCGGTTGATCGACATCGCCAGTGCAGCGTAGTGCTCAGTCGTCCATCGATGGCGCAACACATTCCGGGGCGTCGCACTCGTGCAGTTCGGCCATGGCATTGTGAACAGCGTTGGGTTGGCGCTTCGCACTGAGTTCGAGAATGCTGGATGCCGTGCCCAGAAGCAGGTCGATGCTTGGACCGCGTTCTGGAGTGAGCGTGAAGCTACACATAAAGAATCGACCTCTGGCGTTGCCCGTTGTGCTCGCATCTTGGTGAGCTGGTCGTACGTAAGTACAATGCCACCTCGGAAGATAGGAACTAACTTTGATCGTTGACCATGACGGTCACATCGTTCCGTGTTGCTGTAACGGTCGTATTGATTCAGCTGGTTGGACCTGTAGCAAAAGCCCTGCGACAAGATCAGCGGCAAGGTTCGGAGATATTCTGTTCAAACCTTGCCGAGAAACTGCAGACTGAGCTTAGCGATCCGTCTGCCGGGCAAACGTGCATAGTACCGCAGCACCCGTACCGATGAATGATTTCGGTTTGCGACGACAAGTCGGATTACGCCGTAGGGTGCAGTGTAAAGATTGCGGATGTTGAATTGAGGTATGATAGGAAAGCTGTCCCATTCGTCCTGCATAGTGTCTCAGCAGCAGCCACAATCTGGAAATGCCTTGGTACCTGCGTAAAGTTGGAGCTCGCTGCTGGCTTCTCGATATTCAGGTCGTGGCTGAGGCTAGCACCGTGAGCCACGCACAACAGCACATTTGAAATATTCTCACTTGAAGATAACCAGCTCTGCATTCTTCGCGGTGAACTCGTTGAGCTGCTGTACGACCTTTCGAATGACTGCCCGTTCGCGCCAAGGAAGCGATTTTGAACGATGCTATAATGGCCACAGTATTACTGACCGTCCGACCATGTCGGCCGTAGATCAGCCAGCGAGCGCCGACTGCGAAGTGGATTACCAACTCAAAGGATGCCTCATCGTGCATTGAATCTCACTGGACGCGTCGCAACTGCTCAGCTATCCCCAACCGTTGCGTGAGCGCGTTGCAATCGAAGACGCCAACGGTAGTCTTGTTGCGCTCCGCCATGCCCCTGAACGAAGAGCCACTGAGATCTACGACACGCACCCGGCGCGGGATCAAAGCTCCCCGAGTCGTGAGTCCCAGGCATGCAGATCTGGCGCAACATCCTCGAGCCAAACAGCGGCGAGGACGCCTGCATCCACGCCGACGGCATATCGGCAAAACAAAGCCAGTGCCTGTCGCGGTCGGATTGTACGTTCCAGCAAATACGAAGTTCGTTTGTCTCGCACGTCCCATCGAGCGTGATCAATGAGCCAACTGACTTGCCCGCAGCTACGCTCTGTAGAGCGCCTGCAACCTAAACGGCAGTCCATTGTCTGCGTGCCTGGACTTGCGGAACATCAGTGGCTTTGTGCCCGACGTCCCGATGGAGTGTGTATGTGGCTCGCCGCCGTCTTGCGATGCGATCACGAAGTGGCGCGTCGTCGCGCTGCACAGTCACCGCAGTCGGCGAACAGAGGGGTGCGCGGGGAAGGACCATTGTGCCAGCTGGTACAGTGGATGTTCGTAAGCGCCGCCAGCTGTGGCGTTCCGTTGGCAAGAACAAGCGAACCAGCGTCGCCCATTGTGACAGGCGAAGGACAGGAGATCAGTTAGTTCGGGAGAATGCCGCTCTACGCTCGCTCGTTTCGGTTGGCACGTGGCCTCGGATAAGAAATCTGTGCTCATGTAAGACCGGATAAGGGACGCTCAGGTAAATGATATGTACATGGATTCGACGGTACACACACTCCTTGAAGGTTTAGCCATCCAACGTCACAGTTACTCCTTCTACATTGTCAAAACTTGTCCTGGGAGGCCGACAAACGTCAGTAAAGACAGGAACATCGATGCCATCATCCATTCGATCCTGAACACAATCAATCAGGTATTGTGATCAGCTGGAACGCGGGACACTGGATATTGAC
>JAFKAK010000527.1:10000-12500 GCA_019914995.1 Acanthochlamys bracteata
AGGGAGAACAAACGAAATGACGACAAATTACGAACTAAATGCGAGCGAAATTACAAGTACAGTAGATGTAAAATAAGAATGAAGTACGAACTGGATAAAAGCAAATTCCAGAGGCAACAAAACCAGCAATCAAATGAGACAAACCTGGATGGAAACCAACGGCAACTGAAATGCGAACAAACTGTGTATGAAATCGAAGCTAAGCATGACTGAAATTCAAATTTGACCTGGAATGCGAAATAGGAATTGCAAGCCAAGCAAACAAAGGTATGTTCAGCAATCTTACAATGTGGACTAAGCAAGAGAAGCTGCTGCTGCTGAGTGAGTGGCAGCTGCGAGGGCAGGTGGGTGGAGGTGGCATGGCTGCTGGATCTGGCACTGACACAAACTCTCTAGAATTTCTGGTGAGGCACTGAACAAACTCTCTAGAATTTCTGATGAGGCACCAGCACATAACAGATGCCTCAGATAATTATAGACCACCTGAGACAGTTGCTCTGAAACCAGGTCTCCTCACCCTGAAGAGAAGCAAGTCTGACGCGAAACTTGTTAACAAGCAAAGAAGATTAAACATATAATGAAATTCTAGTCCAAGACATACATTCAATACCATGGGGACTACATGTCAACTGAACTAAGATTGTGATGCTGTCATCTTTATTGTTGCTGGATTGGATTGAAGGTCAGCAACTTATCGGCTATTTTCAGGCATTTCAGTCTGCAACTCAGCCCCAAAGACTTGTTCAGAATTGCTATTACACCTCAATATTATTCCTCAAATCATTGTTCAAGTCTCAATAATATGCCCACAACACCTCCTATAAGCAATGCGAAATCCAAACCACCCTGAAGTGCCGACCCATTTGGCTTAAATCTAATTGCTGCTGTTGGACAAACCTGTATATCTCGCAAAAACACAGTAACCATTTCAAATCTCGAATCTTTTTCGAGATTTTAGAGAGAAATTTCCATCTGCCCAGCCCAGATTAGATTTGACTGATTTTGCCTAATCTCGCCCTGAAGTGAGGCCTTGTCCTTCTCCACTCCCAAATTTCCAATTTGCAAGCAGAGATTTCTCTCCTGCAAACCCCACAGCATGCAGAATTGTCTTCCACATGCTGTGTGCACTTGGTACTTGGCCCTACAAATGTTCAACAGCTCGCAATTTTCGCAATTTTCAAATCCGAAAAAATGCGAACTGTCTGCATTGTGTGCACTGAACAGTACCAAGTGCATAAAGCAAGGTTGCTACAAAACTGCCCATGAGGCAGTCGAGACATGTTACCCTTGCTGGTGTGGGGAGCACAACAAGTTGAATACATAAATGCTTCAACTGTTCACCTCAACCCCAGACCTTCACCCACTTCCCTTATAGATGCATTTCTGGCTTCCACACTTACCCCAGGGGTAGAGAAGTCACACTATAGCGATAGCGCGAGATCCATGATCGACTTTTGTCCGTGGTCGTCCAAATCGGGTAATGTTGGGGGACTTAGCCACACGGGGCAAAAACAGGGGGTTCAGGGCATGTAGCAGCAAAACCACAGCACCGAGGATTCCCGCGTGGTCCCCCACCGTGGTACTAACTGGGCGGCACTCTGGTTAACTTTGCAGATCGGACGGGATGCAGTGCTTTCAGAGTCCTATGGCCGTGGATGACATTTAACTCATGTTACTGGTTATAACCCCCAATTTTTGGTTGATATTTGCCACTCAAATGCTCGCCCCAGCTTAAATTTAATTCAGCAGAATCTTTCTAATTCAATTTACCTTTACATGAAGGCAGAATACATGTAAAACTCGAGGTTTAGATCGCAATCTTTTCAGTTGAATTGGGCAACAAGTTAAACCTAATCACACGAATTTAAATGCACACATTATGGTTTCTCCAAGCTGCTAATATGGAGAGCAGAAGGTTAAGGAATATAATGAGTCCCGTGGGTTTATCTGGTGAGTACCGAGAAGGCACCTCGCTCTGCCAGCAGGGAAACGCCATCAAGGTCAGACCTTGTGCATTAATGCTGGCGCACCAACTAAATGCTGAACAGACACGTTGAACGAACAATTGACAGCAAAATCTAACCGTCTAGATCTTTGCAAAAACCGGATGGAAATCTAAATGGATTCACTACGATTCGAGAACTAACTAACTAACTAATATCGATGTTGGTGAACCTGAAATGCGAGATGAAGTCAGCAATCTATGACAATTGAAGTCGCAACAGAGCGAATTAGTGTCCCTCAGACTTCCAAGGAAGGTCATTAGAACCTCATAATGCCGGCCAGAACACTACCAACTTGCCTGTTCTACCTTTTTCCCAATAAAGGTAATCGGCAGAAGCAGCAGAACTAACACGTCCTTAGAAAGGGTTCACAGGTCGTGAAGAACTGACTGACAAGTTAGAGTGCTTCACTCTGGCGCAACAATGGACACTCGGTGGAGACTGCGAATAAACGGAATAGACTTCATCACAGGGCGAGATTCGAAATAAAACTTTGC
>JAFKAK010000527.1:22500-28315 GCA_019914995.1 Acanthochlamys bracteata
GCACATCGGCTGCAGATGGTGTGCCCGCAGGCAAGCGCCGCGAGGGATGGTCATCTGCTCGAGGCATACCTCGCACTCCAGTACCCTCTTGATGCGTTTGATGCGTCTTCCAGCTGCTCGGACGCGCTTCTGCAAGTCGAGTGCTCTCATGCTGGCCTTGATGAGGATGTTGGCGAGTGGGTCGGGTGTTGGTCCTTCGGCCGCGCCGGGTCTCCTCTCGTGTCTCCACCTCCACGTCTGGCTCGTCTATGGTCGGTCGATGACGACGGGCGGCTCCTCGGCTGGAGTGGGGCGGGGCTGGTGCCTCATCTGGTGTCTGGGGTTGCTCCCGTCGATGTGGGACGAGCCATCGGTGGCTGCTGCAGGTGAGGCTGGGAGGGGATATGGATGCGGCGGCGACCGTGCCGTCCTCGTTGAAGTCGGCGTGCGCCACTCGTCTCCCAGGCTGGTGTAGCCCGTCACGGGGTCTTGGAAGCGGACCCGCAGGGCCTCCAAGGTCGCGGAGGCGTGGCGGAGTTGGGCTGCGAGCGGAGTGAAGCGTCGTCCCAGGGCCGTCGCCATGCTGCGGCGGTAGTTGCGGCTGTACTCGCTGTTGGGCGCCCAGTCTCCGACTTCGACCGTGGGCAAATAGACCCATGGGGATGAAGTCGGCCGGAGTTGTCTTCCGGGATGGGCGAGTTGGGTTGTCCCCGGTTGAGGACTGAGCGCGCGCCTCGCCGGCCTGTCGTTCGCTCGGGAGATCTGGCGGCGGGTGCGGCGGAGGGTGCGTTCGGCACGGGCGGACTTGCTCGGAGTGAGGGGCTGCGTAGAGAGACATGTTGGGGTGGTGGTGGTGTTGGTTGTGGTGTCGGAGGACGAGAGCAAAGTAGTTTCTGAGGGGATGGCGACCTCCTCTGGGTTCTTTTATACTTTTCCTTTGCCATATGACGTACTGCTCTTGCCAGTTCCAGTTCTCCTGGCATTGTGGAGTCGATTCCAGTCGTGAGGGTTCTTTTCCTTGGAAGAGGTCAGGTGGGAAGAGGCTGCGGGTACGTCTGCTTCTCCTCGGGCGTATGACGCGTGTCTTTGTTTTTCGTTTGCGTGTTGTCTTCTTCTTTGGAGCAGGAGTTCCTGGTTTGGGTTTGTCCGGGTGGTTCGGTGGAATTCGGAGATCATCTTTTTGTCTTGAAGTCATCAAAGTTTTTGGCTGGTAGCCATTGGTTGTGTTCTGGGCTGTATCCAGTAAACTTGACGAGGTATTGATTCCTCTTCCCATCTTGCGTGAGTTGAGGATTGCTTCCACTTCAAGTACTCTTCGTCATCTATTGTTTCGGTGGTGGTGGAGGTGGCTTCTCTTGGTGTTTAGCCACTGGAGGAATATATGACGTCAAGAGTTCTTCGTTGAAGACTGGATGGGTGCGTCCCCATCCAGGAGGGATGTCCAGCTCGTATGCTGATGGACCGATCTTTTTCAAGATCTTGAAGGGTCCTACTCGTTTGTCAGCAAGCTTTTTGCGATCCTCCTCGTTGTTTGGCAATTTGAGGTTTTGGAGTCGAGCCACACTTCCTGTCCTACTTGGAAGTCTGGCGATTGTCGGCGATGTTGATCCTCATGACGTTTCATCTCGGCGTTTGCCAGGGTGATTGCTGCTTCCGTTTCTTCTGCGACTTGCTTCATACGTAGCAAATTCAAGGCGGATTCATTTGTAGAAGATCGCCGCGGATTTACTCCAGTTGGGATTTCTTCCGTAGTTCAGTTGGAATGGGGAAGCCCGGTGACACGTGACGCGCGGTTGTTGATTGCAAACTCGCGCATGGTAGCCATGAGGGCCAGGTCTCTTGTTTCTGGCTGGCTAGTGCTCGAAAGTATCTTTTCGAGCTCTTTGTTGGCGGCTTCTGATTGTCCATCGGTCTGTGGTCGGTAGGCGGTGGAGGGGTTGCGGTAATTCCTAGCATCTTGTAGAGTTCGGTGGTGAAGTTAGCTACGAACTGTGGGCCTCTGTCGCTGATGATCTTCTTTGGGAGGCCGGCGGCTGAAGACTCTGTCTAGGAATAGTTGGGCTGTTTGTTCTGCAGTTTGGGTGGTTGTGGTTGGTATTGCAATGACCATCTTGGTCAGCTTGTCTACCACTGTCATGATAGCATCGAAGCCGTTGGCGCTGTGAGAGAGGGCCAATCAGGTCCACTGAGATGACTTCCCAGGGTTCGGATGGTGGATCATGGGGGTGGAGGGGTCCTGAGAGTGGTCGGTCGTGGTTTGGTGCGTTGACAGGTTCGCATGCAGCGGACGTATTTGTTCACGTCTTTGCGCATGTTGGGCCAAAACCAGTTTCTCTGGATGAGTTCTAGGGTTTTGTGGCGGCCTGGGTGTCCTGCGCGACGGGGGTGTCGTGGTGGGCATATAGGATGCTTTCCGTAGTGTGTGCGGTTGCGTGGGGACGCAGACGAGACCGTTGTATTCGACAATTCCATTGGTTTCTTTGTATTGTCGGTTTTTTGTCTTGACTGCTGCCTGGATTTGGTCATCTAGTTGCTGTCGCCGCCGTCGGACTTCTTCAAGTATTTCTTCTTCGTCTCGGAAGGACAACCGATTCACTACTGTTGTTGTTTCGTAGTTGAACATTCTTGGTGGGTAAAGAATTTGATTTGTGTTGTCTTCCACCCCCTCTAGGTTCGTCCTTGCGAGAGAGAGGGTCTCTGCGATGACATTGAGTCGTCCGGGCGATAGTGGATCTTGCAGTTGTAGTTTTGTAGTTCCGCCTGCCATCTGGCTTGTCGTCTGTTGAGTTTTTGTGGCTCCCTGAAGTACTCGATGTTCTTGTGGTCGGTCCAGATGTCGAATTCTGGTCCATCCATGAGGAGGTGTCGCCAGAATGCGAGAGCAAGTTGTACGGCCAGAGCTTTTTTTCAAGATTTGGTAGTTGCGTTGTGCGTCCATCGTCTTGGAGAAATGGCCTATTGGTCTGGCTTTCCCGTCTATGATTTGATGGAGGACTGCTCCTACGGCATAGTCGAGGCGTCCGTCTCCAGCCGAATCTGGCGTTTGGTACTGGGAGCAGTAGGGTTACATCTTCCGCTATGACATGTTTGATTTTATTGAAGGCTTGTTCTTGTCTTGGGCCCCATTCAAACTTGACGTTCTTCTTCATAAGCTCGTTGAGTGGGGCAGTGATGTCGGCAAAGTTTGGGATGAAGGTTCTGTAGAAGTTGCCAAATTGTACAAAGCTTTCAGACGTCTTTGAGGTTTCGGGTGTTGGCCAATTGCGGATGGCTTCGGTCTTGACTGGGTCCATGGCGATTTCCTCCTCCTACGATTACTCCTAGGAACCGAGTTTGGATTGCTCGAATTCGCATTTCTCCGGCTTGAGGTACAGCTTGTTCTGTCGAAGTCTCTTCAATACTTCATGCATGATCTTCCTGTGTTCTTCAAGAGTTTCGGTGAACACTAGGATGTCGTCTAGATAGACGATGACTTTGTTAGATCTGATCAAGTCGGAGAAGATGTTGTCCATCATGTGTTGGAAGGTTGCGGTGAGTTGCACATTCCGAAGAACATGACTGTCGGCTCGAAGAGTCCTCTTTCGCATATGAAAGCGGCTTTCCACTCGTCGCCTTCCTTGATGCGGACATTGTTGAAGCCCCACCGGACGTCCATCTTGCTGAATATCTTGGCGTCTTTTATCTTGTGCATGATGTCGCTGATCACTGGTAGGGGGCCAGCTGTCTTTGACAGTGATCTCGTTGAGGCGCCGGTAGTCTTGGACTGGTCGTAGGCTTCCATCTTTCTTTTGATAAAGAAAAATGGAGCTGCAAATCGGGATTGTGATTCTCGGATTCGTCCTGTCGCTAGGTTTTCGTCGATGAACTTGTTGAGCTCCTCCAGTTCTTGTCTGGTTTTCGAATAAACTCGTCCTTTCATGGCTTTGCCATCGTCTCGTCCCGGTAGGAGGTTGATGGCGTGATCCCATGGTTTCCGTTCTGGGAGTTTGTCAAACTCTTTCTTCTCAAAGACGTCTTTGTATTCTGAGTATTGGGCTGGTATTGATGTCTTCTTGTCTTTCCCAGATATCGCATGGGCTGTTGCTGCGAGTTGAGTCGACTTTGTTTGATAGACAGCCCCTGCGTATCCTTCGTCCCTCGTATGTTTCCAAGCGTCTTATGTATGTGGTTCTGATGCGGCTCTTCGAGAGTGTTGGGATGTTCCACAAGTGGGTGGGCATCGTGCAAACGTAAGTTCGTTGTTGCGCCAATCAATCAGTGGGTTGTGTTTGGTGAGCCAATCGTGGCCAAGGAAGATACTGTGAGATCCTCCTAAGTTGACTACTTGGAGGCGAATAGTTTCTTCGTGAGTCGTTCCTTCGCCGCCGCCACTTTCATGGGTAGTTCTCACGAGTGTTTGACATGTCCGTTCAACGTGCCGCCGGGCGTTGTATACGGGATCGCTCGCGTGGATTCTTGTGTGGGGATCTTGTGTTTTGCGCACAAATCCGTCGTGGATGCTGCTGGAGGTACAGCCGCTGTCGAGTAGTGTTTTCGCGCCAAGTCGCGGTCTGGGAGGGTGAGGGTGGCTTTCAAGTCTAGCTGAGGGGCGTTAGAAGCTCTGATGTGGCCTGTCTTCTTTTTCATCATTTTTCGCGGGGGGCAGATAAGGGGCAGAAAGCAGTCCATTATCAGTATTGCTAGTGGCTGAGGAGCGCGCGTTCATTCTCATCAGCCATATTAAAAATCCTCCTTGGGATCTTCTTCTTGGTGTCTTCGTTGTCGCCGGACATGAGGCGGCGAGATTGGCCTCTTCCTTCTTCATGTATTCGTACAGTCCTTTGAGGACGTCGTTGTGTCGTTCCTGGGCGAGTCTGAGCGATTCTTTCTTGTTGGAGTACTGTCCTTTGTTCTTGTCACGCCAGTTGGTGGAGTTTGCCTCCTGGCGTTTCTTCTTTCTTCTCGAGGTACTCCTTGCGTTCCTTGTCATGTCGTGGGTCATTCGAGCGGTGACCTTTGATGCCACAGGCAAAGCATCGTCCCTCGCGGAGGTATCGTTCTTTGTCTTCATTAGAAAGTCTTCGTAGTTGGTTATTCCAGTCGCCGACATCCATTGGGGTGTCGTTAGGGAATCGTTCTTCGTAGGAGGGCTCCTTTGGCGCATAGTTGCGGCGTGAAAGGAGTTCTTCTCCTTTGTAGAGTTCTGGGCGGATGATGCGGTCCGCTTCTTTCCGCCGGGCGTCTGAAGGTTTCGTATGAGATTTCTTCGTTCTCAATCTTCCCGCGTCTTTCTTCTGCGCCCTTTGACTTCTCCTGCCTTGAGTTCCTCCTCGAGCTTGTCGAGTTTGTTGTTCTTTGCCTGGATGAAAGCCATCTGAATTTGCTGGGTGATGGCTTTGGGGATTATCTTCTCCAGGTATGAGATCAGGAATGGGTCGTGCGCCGATGCTTCCATGTCGGCTTCACGCGTCTGAGGTCTGAGAAGAGGACGAAGAATTTGAAAGGGGTTCCTTGGGGTCGATCTTCATTTGGATGATTTGAGTGCGAGCCTTGCGCGCTCGGTTGGTATCCTTGAAGTGGCTGTCTGATTCCCGTGAGGAAGTCTTCCCATTTGATTGTGCCATCCTCGATTTTCTTCTTGTTGTGTTCCCAGTAGGACTTGGCCCATCGGCTGGCTGGTCCTTCGGAGTAGTAGGATAGACTGGTGATGACTTTTTCCTCATCTGGTTGACCGTGGGCGTATTGTTCGAGAGATCGTCTGAAGGCATCATAGCGGTCCCATGAGCCGTTGAAGGCTTTGGGGGCCATGACCCGGATCTTTGTTGATGCCGGTTTGAGCTTGTCCGTGATTGACTGG
>JAFKAK010000528.1:5000-7500 GCA_019914995.1 Acanthochlamys bracteata
AATGTCCGATCCTTAGAAATAAAGAAAAAAAAAAAAAAAGTCAATTTTTTTTTTTCTCTATCCATAAAATTTTTATCCGTTCTGATCTTTTCTTTCTAAGAGTAGAGATTCCTGATTCGTAAGTCTCAAGAAAGGAAAAAGAGTACCTTTCTTTCTCATTGAAAGATTACTTTTTTTTGGCAAAAAACTAACCGCGAATTACTAGTAACCCGTCTTACTCTTGAATATCCGTGTGGATATGATATCAGTATATTCTTTCTGTCTCTGTTACAACAGAACGAAGAAAGAAATTTCTTATGAAACTCTAAATAAGAAAGAATATGCCATATACCTCACTGGGATTGTAGTTCAATTGGTCAGAGCACCGCCCTGTCAAGGCGGAAGCTGCGGGTTCGAGCCCCGTCAGTCCCGAACCAAACTAGGATCAATGAGTTTATCAATTCATCTCCCCATTTTCCTTGAAAGGGGGGACATGGGCAAGATCTAACCCAGTGTGGGATCCTTAGTTCTTTTTTTCTTTTGTTTTTCCTTTCATTTCACATTTATTATCAGACAATTTTCATTTATTCCATTAGTACCGATTGAAAAGAGAGAGACATATGTAGATTGGTACAATCGGTGGTATTACTAGAATACCATATTTTACTAGATACCATACTTGTCTGATCTGACTTTATTTTTTCGATTGTTCTTGATCATTGTTCTTGATCAATGAAATGGAATAGAGTGCTTCTATTTTTACCTGGGGTACATACACGAATTCTATTCGTTTATTGGACGATACAAAATGAACTTAACATAAAATGAACTTAACATAATTACCTCGACAAAATACTGTTCGGGTTAAACCATAGCTTTTCTAGCTACGATTTTTTTGTATATTCTCAATGAAAAATTCCGATTTCTGATCCCATAAAAATTCTATTTTTTTTTTAGTATGGATATGGAAAAAAGATCGTCATATGTTATACTATTCAATTCTCGACAATGAATCGGTTTGATAGATGAGATATTGTTATTCATAATATTGATCTGATTCAGTATCATCAGGATGCAATGCAATTTATCCCATTGCATTTACAGAGTCACATTTTTATCTCTATGGGATTAGATCCCGAGTTATTGTGAAGAATAAAAAAAAACAAGAGATTATGGAAGTCAATATTCTCGCATTTTTATTGCTACTGCACTGTTCATTCTAGTTCCTACTGCTTTTTTTTTACTTATTATCTACGTAAAAACAGTCAGCCAAAACGATTAATTTGAATAAAACTTCAATCAATTAGTAGTTCTTTTCTTATCAATGATTGAAGAAATGAAACAAAGGAATTCAAACTCCAAGTCTTAAATTAAAAAAAAAGAACTGATCAGTTGGAATCAGAAGTCTCTAAGATAGTATGGTAGAAAGAACTAGAATATAGTTCTTTCTACCATACTATCTAAATCTAGTATTGTATAATATATACAGTTTATATATATATATAGTTGTAGTTGTATTGTAGTATACAGATATAGACTTTAGATAGATCAATTTACAATATATATGTACATATGTTGCATTAGATATCCATCTAATCCAGATTAAACTAATCTAAATTAAATAGCACTTAATTTCTATTTCTTTTCTTGACTACACCCATTCTATGTATTTCCATTCTGGATTTCGATGAATCCAAAATAATAGAATAGAAGGCCAAGTCAATTCTTCGGATTCCTACTTTATTCTAATTTTTTCTATATGGATCCGGGATCCATTCTCCATTTTCGAATAAATTTTAAAACAGAGGCATTTTTTAATGCTTCATAAAATGATCAATTAAACAATTGATACAATTCGATTACTCAATTGATTGCTCAATTAGTAGTAGTACACTTAGAGTCCCTCCTCCCCATACTACAAGTGAAAGGGAAAATGTAAAGACTACCATTAAAGCAGCCCAAGCAGACTTACTATATCCATATGAAATTTATGTCCCTATCTCTATGAAAGAATTATTCCATTATTGATCATTAATCATAGTAAATTAATGGCACAGAGTCAAAATATTATTTTGACTTCAAACTATTGATGAACCAATCCAATGAATCCACTTATTTTATTTCAATTGAAAATTGAAATAAAATGAATTTTGAATAAAAAAAAAAATGGCCCGGAATGAAGTGAGGGTTGTTGGTGTTAGTGCCATTTTTTTTTTCATACTCATAGATCCCATTTTGAAAAAAATTTACAGTCTTTTATAGCACAACACCTACAGATTCTAAAAAAAAAAAAAGGGTATAGGCATGCTTATACTTTGTTTGTTTCTTCAGGACAACAATCTTATGAGTTAGTAAGAAATCCCAACTTTTTTTTTTTGTTGATCAGGCGACACCCAGATTTGAACTGGGGATAAAGTTTGCAGTCCCCCCCTTACCACTTGGCCATGTCTTAAACTCAATTTGATCAAAAAGATTCCAAGCAAAAAGAATAAATAAAAATAAAAGGTTCTTAAATTTGTAT
>JAFKAK010000528.1:12500-30000 GCA_019914995.1 Acanthochlamys bracteata
GCCTATAGCTAAAAAACCTACTTTCTTACGATTACGAGGTTCATTCGAATATGAAATCCAATCTTGGAAATACAGCATCCCGCTTTTTTTTACTACCCAAGGCTTCGAGACATTTCGAAACCGAGAAATCTCGACAGGAGCAGGTGCTATCAGAGAACAATTAGCGGATTCGGATTTACAGGTATTATAGATAATTCATTGATAGAATGGAAGGAATTGGGAGACAGGGGTCCACTGGAAATGAATGGGAAGATAGAAAGATTAGAAGAAGAAAGGATTTTTTTGGTTAGACGCATGGAATTAGCTAAACATTTTATTAGAACAAATGTAGAACCAGAATGGATGGTTTTGTGCCTATTACCAGTTCTTCCTCCCGAGTTGAGACCAATCATTCAGATAGATGGAGGTAAACTAATGAGTTCGGATATTAATGAACTCTATCGAAGAGTTATCTATCGGAACAATACTCTTACCGATCTGTTGCAACAAGTAGATCTACACCGGGAATTAGTAATGTGCCAGGAGAAATTGGTACAAGAAGCCGTGGATACACTTCTTGATAATGGGATTCGTGGGCAACCAATGAGGATGGTCATAATAAAGTTTACAAGTCATTTTCGGATGTAATTGAAGGCAAGAGGAAGATTTCGTGAAACTCTGCTTGGTAAACGGGTTGATTATTCAGGGCGTTCCGTCATTGTCGTGGGTCCTTCACTTTCATTACATCAATGTGGATTACCTCATGAAATAGCAATAGAGCTTTTCCAAACATTTGTAATTCGTGGTTTAATAAGACAACATCTTGCTTCTAATATAGGGATTGCTAAAAGCAAAATTAGGGAAAAAGAACCCATTGTATGGGAAATACTGCAAGAAATTATGCAGGGGCATCCTGTATTGTTGAATAGAGCACCCACCCTGCATAGATTAGGCATCCAAGCCTTCCAACCCATTTTAGTTGAAGGACGTGCTATTTGTTTACACCCATTAGTTTGTAAAGGCTTCAATGCAGACTTTGATGGGGATCAAATGGCTGTTCATGTACCCTTATCTTTAGAAGCTCAAGCGGAAGCTCGTTTACTTATGTTTTCTCATATGAATCTCTTGTCTCCAGCGATTGGAGATCCCATTTCCATACCAACTCAAGATATGCTTATTGGACTCTATGTATTAACGCTGGGTAATCGTCAGGTATTTGTTCAAATAGGTATAACCCAGCTAATTACAGAAACTATCAAACTAAAACAATTGACAATAATGACCATAGATATAAAAAGAAAGAACCATACTTTTGTAGTTCTATGATGCACTTGGAGCTTATCGACAGAAACGAATCAGTTTAGATAGTCCTTTGTGGCTCCGGTGGCGACTAGATCAACGTGTCATTGGCTCAGAGAAGTTCCATCGAAGTTCAATATGAATCTTTGGGTACTTATCATGAGATTTATGGGCACTATTTAATAGTAGGAAGTGTAAAAAAAGGAAATTCGTTTGTATATATATTCGAACCACTGTTGGTCATATTTCTTTTTATCGAGAATTAGAAGAAGCTATACAGGGGTTTTCTCAGGCCTACTCATACGCTATCTAAACTAAGAAATTACATTAGATAATGTAGAATTCAGGTCTATCAATTTCATTGGTATCACAATTCTTGAATTTCCGCATAAATAAAGTTGAGAAAGGAAGTTTTTCAATCATTCACTCAGGCCCATTGTCAGATCCTACTCAGCAGAATATGGAGGTACTTATGGCAGAACAGGCCGATCTGGTCTTTCACAATAAAGTGATAGATGGAACTGCTATGAAACGACTTATTAGCAGATTAATAGATCATTTCGGAATGGCATATACATCACATATCCTGGATCAAGTAAAGACTCTGGGTTTCCATCAAGCCACTGCTACATCTATTTCATTAGGAATTGATGATCTTTTAACAATCCCTTCTAAGGGATGGTTAGTCCAAGACGCTGAACAACAAAGTTTTATTTTGGAGAAACACCACCATTATGGGAATGTACACGCGGTAGAAAAATTACGTCAATCTATTGAAATATGGTATGCTACAAGTGAATATTTGAGACAAGAAATGAATCCTAATTTTCGGATGACTGATCCTTATAATCCAGTCTATCTAATGTCCTTTTCGGGAGCTAGAGGAAATGCATCTCAAGTACACCAATTTAGTAGGTATGAGAGGGTTAATGTCGGATCCCCAAGGACAAATGATTGATTACCCATTCAAAGCAATTTACGCGAAGGACTTTCGTTGACGGAATATATAATTTCCTGCTATGGAGCCCGCAAAGGAGTTGTAGATACTGCTGTACGAACATCAGATGCTGGATACCTGACGCGTAGACTTGTTGAAGTGGTTCAACACATTATTATACGTAGGACGGATTGTGGTACTACCCGAGGTATTTCTGTCAGCCCTAGAAATGGGATGACGAAAAAAAAATTTTGTCAAACACTAATTGGTCGTGTATTAGCAGACAGACGATATATATATAGGTCGACGATGCATTGCCACTCGAAATCAAGATATTGGGATTGGACTTGTCAATCGACTCATAACCTTTCGAGCACAACCAATATATATTCGAACTCCTTTTACTTGTAGGGTACGTCTTGGATCTGTCAATTATGTTATGGTCGGAGTCCCACTCTCATGGCGACTTGGTCGGGTGGGAGAAGCCGTAGGTATTGTGCGGGTCAATCAATTGGGAACCTGGAACTCAACTAACATTAAGAACTTTTCATACCGGTGGAGTATTCACAGGCGGTACTGCCGAACATTTACGAGCTCCTTCAATGGAAAAGTCAAATTCAATGAGGATTTAGTTCATCCCCACGTACCCGTCATGGGCATCCTGCCTTTTTATGTTCTATAGACTTATACGTAACTATCGAAAGTCGGGATATTATACATAATATGAATATTCCACAAAAAGTTTGATTTTAGTTCAAAATGATCAATACGTAGAATCAGAACAAGTGATTGCTGAGATTCGTGCCGGAACGTCTACTTTTCATTTTAAAAGAAGGTCAAAAAACATATTTATTCTGAATCAGAGGAAATGCACTGGAGTACCGATGTCTACCATGCACCTGAATATACGTATGGGAATGTTCATTTATTACCAAAAACAAGTCATTTATGGATATTATCAGGAGGTCCGCGCAGATCTAGTATAGTGTCTTTTTCGCTCCACAAGGATCAAGATCAAATGAATGTTCATTCTTCTTCTGTTGAAGAAAGATATGTCTCTGACTTCTCAATGACTAATGATCAAAAAAAGGCAGAAATTTTCTAATATTTCTGGTCAAAAGATAGAGAAATTCTTGAATATTCAAGATGCGATCGAATCATATCCAAGGGTCATTGGAATTTCCCATATCCCTCTACTCTTCAAGAAATTCGGATTTCTTGGCGAAAAAGACGAAGAAATAGATTTATCATCCCATTACAATATGATCAAGAACGAGAAAGGAACTAATATCTTGTTTTGGTATTTCGATGGAAATACCCATAAATGGTATTTTACGTAGAAATAGTATTCTTGCATATTTTGATGATCCACGATACAGAAAAGCAGTTCAGGAATTACTAAAATGGTACTACTGTGAGGTAGATTCAATCATAAAAAAAAAGGATTTGATTGAGTATATCGGGCAAAAGAATTTCTTGAAATACCAAATGAAAGTAGATCTTTTTTTTTTCATTCCCGAAAAAGTGCATATCTTACCTGGATCTTCGTCCATAATGGTTCGGAACAATAGTATCATTGGAGTAAATACGACTTGCCTTAAATACAAGAAGTCAGTAGGCGGTTTTAGTCAGTGGAAAAAAAAAAAAAGTATTGAACTAAAAATATTTTCTGGAGATATCCATTTTCCTGGAGAGACAGATAAGATATCCAGGCACAGTGGCATTCTAATACCTCCAGAAACGGAAAAAAAAAAGATTCTAAGTCTAAGGAATTCAAAAAAAAAAAAAAATGGAAAGATTGGATCTATGTCCAACGGATCACACCTACCAAGAAAAAAAAGTATTTTGTTTTGGTTCGGCCCGTAGTCACATATGAAATAGCTGATGGAATAAATTTGTAAGACTTTTCCCTCAGGATCTCTTGCAAGAAAAGGATAATGTCGAACTTAGAGTTGTCAATTATATCCTTTATGGAAATGGAAAGTCCATTAGAGGCATTTATCAAACTAATATTCAATTAGTTCGAACTTGCTTAGTATTGAATTGGGATCAAGAACAAAAGGTTATCTAGAAGAGGTTCATACTTCCTTTGTTGAGGTAAGTACAAATGATTTAATTCGCGATTTTATAAAATTGACTTAGTCAAGTCTGCCGTTTCCTATACTGAAAAAAAAAAGGAAGGATAGGGCATATTTAGGATTGATCCCCACTAATGGATTAGATCGTACTAATATCAATCCTTTTTATTCCAAATTGAAGATTCAACCATTTACCCAACATCAAGGAACTATTGGTATTGGTACATTGTTGAATCGAAATAAGGATAAAAATGCCAATCTTTGATAATTTTATCATCGTCAATTGTTCTCAATTGGTCCATTTAATGGTTCGAAATATACCAATATGACAAAAGAATCGGATGCCATAATTCCAATTAGGGATTTTTAGGTCCCTTAGGTACTATTGTACCTAAAATAACAATTTTTATTCATCTTACCATTTAATAACTCATAATCAGATCTTGTTAAAGAAATATTTGCTACTTTTCAATTTTAAACAGACTTTCCAAGTACTTCAAGTACTTAAATACTATTTAATAGATGAAAATAGGAAGTTAATAGATGAAAATAGGAAGATTTATAATCCTGATTCATGCAGTAACATTATTTTGAATCCATTTCATTTGAATTGGTGCTTTCTCCATCACGATTCTTTCGAAGAGACATCCACAATAATTAGTCTTGGACAATTTATTTGTGAAAATGTACGTCTATTCAAAAAACGGACCACACATAAAAAAATCTGGTCAAATTCTAATTGTTCATCTTGACTCCTTAGTTATAAGATTCGCTAAGCCTTATTTGGCCACTCCAGGAGCAACTGTTCACAGCCATTATGGAGAAATTCTTTGTGAAGGAGATACATTAGTTACATTTATATATGAAAAATCAAGATCTGGTGACATAACACAAGGTCTTCCAAAAAGTGGAACAAGTTTTAGAAGTGCGCTCGATTGATTCAATATCGACAAACCTTGAAAAAAGAGAGTTGAAGGTTGGAACGGACGTATACCAAAATTCTTGGAACCCCTTGGGGGTTCTTGATTGGAGCTGAGCTAACCATAGCCCAAAGTCGTATCTCTTTGGTTAATAAGATCCAAAAGGTTTACCGATCCCAGGGCGTACAGATCCATAATAGACATATAGAGATTATTGTACGTCAAGTAACATCAAAGTGTTGGTTTCAGAAGATGGAATGTCTAATGTTTTTACCTGGAGAATTAATAGGATTCTTGCGGCGGAACAGGCGGGGCGTGCTTTGGATGAAGCGATCTATTATCGGACAATATTATTGGGAATAACGAGAGCATCTCTGAATACTCAAAGTTTCATATCGAAGCGAGTTTTCAAGAAACCGCTCGAGTTTTAGCAAAAGCTGCTCTACGAGGTCGTATTGATTGGTTGAAAGGCCTAAAAGAATGTTGTTCTAGGGGGTATTATACCTGTTGGTACCGGATTCAAAAAAATTAGTGCACCATTCAAGACAAGACAAAAACATTTATTTTGAAATAAATAAAAATACTTTATTCGAGTTGGAAATGAGAGATATTTTATTACACCATAGAAATTATTTGGTTCTTGCGTACCAAACAATTTATATGAGACATCAGAACAATCATTTACACGATTTAATGATTCCTAATAGGGGATTTATTCTTTTTTTTACTATAACTATTTAACTATATGGTCCAATATAGGGTACGATTATGGATTTAATAATAAAGAATAAGTAATTAAAAAAATTAAGGGTTTGGACTGTGTATCAACGGTCAATCCCCAGTAGAAGGTTCCATCGGAACAGTTTTTTTTTTTCAGGTACCTCGTCTAAAAAAAAAAAAAAAAAAAAAAAAAAAAAAAAAGAAGAAGTGTGGGAAAAATGACAACAAGAAGATATTGGAACATCAGTTTGGAAGAGATGATGGAAGCAGGAGTTCATTTTGGCCATGGTACTAAAAATGGAATCCTAAAATGGCCTTACATCTCTGCAAAGCGTAAAGGTATTCATATTACAAATCTTACTAGAACTGCTCGTTTTTTTATCAGAAGCCTGTGATTTAGTTTTTGATGCAGCAAGTAGGGAAAAAACTCTTAATTCTTGGTACCAAAAATAAAGCAGCCGATTTAGTAGCATCAGCTGCAATAAGGGCTCAGTGTCATTATGTTAATAAAAAATGGCTCAGTGGTATGTTAACAGGTGGTCTACTACGGACGAGACTTCATAAGTTCAGGGACTTAAGAGCAGAACAAAAGATGGGTAAATTCAACGTCTCCCCCAAAGAGATGCAGCAATATTGAAGAAAATTATCTACCTTACAAACATATCTGGGTGGAATCAAATATATGACGGGGTTGCCTGATATTGTAATCATCATTGATCAGCAAGAAGAATATACGGCTCTTCGGGAATGTGTCATTTTGGGGATTCCGACTATTTGTTTAATCGATACAAATTGTGACCCGGATATCGCAGATATTTCTATTCCTGCGAATGATGACGCTATAGCTTCAATCCGATTGATTCTTAATAAATTAGTATCTGCTATTTGCGAGGTCGTTCTAGCCATATAAGAAATCGTTGATTATGATTAAGAATGGTAAGATTAGTTAATTATTTTGGAACTCCATAGATTTTATTTATTAGATCAGTTACTATTCCTTAATTTTTAAAAGAGATAATACTAGGGGATATTGATATTATCTTATGTGATTGCTTGGTATCTAATCTTAACTTAAATATAAATATATGAATATAAATATATGATTTAAAATATATGATTTAAATATATGATTAAAGTAGTAGTTGTTGAAAAGAAAAGAGATGGTTGAATCAAAATAATTCCCTTTTTTTAAGTTTCATTTATGTCAGAGGACAATATGAATGTTATACCATTTTCCATTAAAACACTCAGGGGTTATACGATATATCAGGTGTAAGTAGGCCAACATTTATATTGGCAAATAGGAGGTTTACAAGTCCATGCCCAAGTACTTATCACTTCCTGGGTCGTAATTGCTATCTTATTAGGTTCAGTCATCATAGCTGTTCGGAATCCACAAACCATTCCGACTGACGGTCAAATTTCTTCGAATATGTCCTTGAATTTATTCGAGACTTGAGTAAAACTCAGATTGGAGAAGAAGAATATGGTCCTTGGGTTCCCTTTATTGGAACTATGTTCCTCTTTATTTTTGTTTCTAACTGGTCGGGTGCTCTTTTACCTTGGAAAATCATACAGTTACCTCATGGGAATTAGCTGCGCCCACTAATGATATAAATACTACTGTTGCTTTAGCTTTACTCACATCAGCGGCATATTTTTATGCCGGTCTTACCAAAAAAGGCTTGGGTTATTTCGGGAAATACATTCAACCAACCCCAATACTTTTACCAATTAACATATTAGAGGATTTCACAAAACCCTTATCTCTGAGTTTTCGACTTTTTGGGAATATATTAGCTGATGAATTAGTAGTTGTTGTTCTTGTTTCTTTAGTACCTTTAGTAGTTCCTATACCTGTCATGTTTCTTGGATTATTTACAAGTGGTATTCAAGCTCTTATTTTTGCAACTTTAGCCGCGGCTTATATCGGTGAATCCATGGAGGGTCATCATTGACTAGCTTTCGAAATAGTCCTTATCCCTATGGTTCATTGATTGTGGACCATAATAGATACAAATACATATGTATATACAATAGCCGACCTAGAGTCGTAGGAGGAAAGATAGACGATATTACAGATAGACGATATTAAAAAAAAAAGAAAAGATGGGTTAGAGTTAAACTACTTTACTTATATTTAATATATTTAATTATTTCATATATTTACTATTTAATTTACTTATTTATTTATATTTAATTTATTTAATTTAAGTTTTAATTTAAGTACTTATTTAATTTAAGATGAAACTTATACTTATTTAAGATGAAAAAAGAAATAAGATTGGTTTACGTTATGGAAGAAACAAAGGTATATGCGATATTAGATATTCTATAGTTATATAGGGACCATTTACATATATATTACAGTGTATTTAGAAGAATTCCAATAGAATTCTCTTCTTTTCATCTGTGATTATGGATTGGATGAAAAAACAGATGACCTCAAGGATATACATACGGATTGAAAAAAAAAAAAAATACATCACAGTAGAAACTAAAAGGAGATATCAAGTGGTTCGGATCATTCTGTACTGATCCGGAATAGTATTCAGAATAGTTTTTTCAATTCAGTTTTTAGGGTTAGGGTCTTCGACCCCATGGATCTGTGATAAAATAATAAGTAAAAATTCATTGGTTGATTGTATCATTAACTTTTTTTTTTTTTTTTTTTTTTTTTGGTGCGAGGAACTTCTCATGGATCCACTGATTTCTGCCGCTTCCGTTGTTGCTGCTGGATTGGCCGTAGGGCTTGCTTCTATTGGACCTGGGGTTGGTCAGGGTACTGCTGCAGGTCAAGCTGTAGAAAGGTATTGCGAGACAACCAGAAGCAGAGGGTAAATACAGTACTTTATTGTAGTCTAGCTTTTATGGAAGCTTTAACAATTTACGGACTAGTCGTGGCATTAGCACTTTTATTTGCGAATCCTTTTGTTTAATTTAATCCTAGAAAAGAAATGGTAAAATATATGTAACGTACTTTTTCTTATTTCATTAACTCGGACTTGCTTGCCGTTTGCTTCTTCAATTATATTAAGACTTTACTCCTACAATTACTTATTTCTTGAGACAAAAACCCCAGGAAGGACTGATTTAAGATGAGAATTGGCGGATTCGTTCCCTTTCTTCCTTCCCGTCCTGGCTATTCATACAAGAGAAACTTTTTGACTGTTAAGAAAAAAAGCGTTTCCACAAATGAGATATTTCGCAATTAATAGGAAACTTAGAACCTAAGATAATTAGGATCTACCTAATAAAAAGTATCCATAAAAAAAAAATAAGAAATTTTAAAATTCTATTAATTAAGTCATTAATTAAAGATTTAATCTTTTCTATAAAAAAATCCTATAAAAAAAGAAATTCCATATTATATATATTTTTTTTTATTTAATAAAAGAAATCGACCAAAAAAAAAAAAGGGTAGGGCGGTGCGAAAAGTGATACAAAAAGAACTCTGTTCTTTGTTAGTCCCTATCTAAAAAAGGAGAGCCTAAAAAAATATAACCGATTCTTTCGTTTCCTTGGGCCACTGGCCATCAGCCAGTAGTTTTGGGTTTAATACCGATATTTTAGCAACAAATCCAATAAATCTAAGTGTAGTACTTGGTGTATTGATTTATTTTGGAAAGGGAGTGTGTGCGAGTTGTGTATTTCAAGAATAGGTTGGATCAACCAACTGCACTTTATTTATTTTATCTTCTTTCTTTTTTTAATGGGATTTTAAATGGGATAAGTAGGAAAAAAAGTGCACAATCTCGACAATTACTTCTGAAGAAATTAAGAAATCATATGTAAGAACCATAGCATTTCGTGACTCATTGGTAAATCCACTTTGATTCTCTGTCAACCAATAGTGTGAGATCATTAACTAACATGGTTAAAGCTAAACTGTTTGAAGTCTAGGCACAACATGGTACTCTTTCTACCACTACTTTAGTAAGTACCGAAATGGTTTAAAAATGAAGAATTGGTAATTTATCCGATATAAAACACTCATATCGATAAATTTTAATTATTTGAACCATTTACCAGAAAAATAGGCATCTCCTTTTTTTATCAATGCCGAATCGACAACCTATGTATAAAAAAAGAATTTTTGGATTTGAAAAAGGAAATTATTGGAATTTCAAGTTCAATAAAGAAAGAATAAATAAAAAAACAACTTTACTGACAATTATAGATTTTTTTTTTGTCTAGTCGAAGAGTCCTCCTAATATTTAGGTCTTGTATCAGTTTCATATCTTTGGATACAAACAGAAAAAAGAGAGGAGAGGTAGGCTCATTACATTACAAAAACACTATGGGAATGCCCATAAAAGGAAATAAATAATTGAGCGTGAGCCAAATGAATCGAAAGATTCATGTTTGGTTCGGGAAGAGATCATGGAAGTTGTGAAATTAATGGTAAGCTAATCTACTTTCATTAACTGATTTATTAGATAATCGAAAACAGAGGATCTTGAGTACTATTCGAAATTCAGAAGAATTACGTAGAGGGGCTGTTGAGCAGCTCGAAAAGAGCCCGGTCTCGCTTACGAAAAGTGGAAAATGGAAGCAGATGAGTATCGACGGAATGGATACTCTGAGATAGAACGAAAAAAAAAATTTGATTAATGCCACTTGTGATAGTTTGGAACGATTAGAAAATTACAAAAATGAAACCCTTCATTTTGAACAACAGAGGGCGATTAGTCAGGTCCGACAGCGGGTTTTCCAACAAGCCTTACAAGGAGCTTTAGGAACTCTTAATAGTTGTTTGAATAGCGAGTTACATTTTCGCACTATCAGTGCTAATATTGGCATACTCAGATCCATGGAAGAAATAACTGATTAGCCCTTCTACTTTTAGTTTAGGTAGTTTAGATAGTTTAGAGTTTAGGCATTATTTTTTTTCCTTGCTCCACAAAAGAATAAAAAAATAGACTAATGGCAACTCTTCGAGCCGACGAAATTAGTAATATTATCCGTGAACGTATTGAACAATATAATAGAAAGTAAAGATTGTGAATACCGGTACCGTACTTCAAGTAGGCGACAGTATTGCTCGTATTCATCATGGTCTTGATGAGTGATGGCAGGCAGTATTAGTAGAATTTGAAGAGGGTACAATAGGAATTGCTCTGAATTTGGAATCAAATAATGTTGGTGTCGTATTAATGGGCGATGGTTTGATGATACAAGAAGGAAGCTCTGTAAAAGCAACAGGAAGAATTGCTCAAATACCCGTGGTGAGGTTATTTGGGTCGTGTTATAAATGCTTTGGCTAAACCTATTGATGGGGAGAGGAAATTTCTGCTTCTGAATCTCGCTTGATTGAATCCCTGCCCCAGGTATTATTTCGCGCCGTTCCGTATATGAGCCTCTTCAAACAGGGCTTATTGCTATTGATTCGATGATCCCTATAGGACGCGGTCAACGAGGTGGTGGTGTGGGGACAGACAGACCGGTAAAACAGCAGTAGCTACGGATACGATTCTAAATCAAAAGGGCAAAATGTAATATGTGTTTATGTAGCTATTGGTCAAAAAGCATCTTCTGTAGCTCAGGTAGTGACTAGTTTACAGGAACGGGGGCGATGGAATACACTATTGTGGTAGCAGAAGCAGCAGATTCCCCTGCTACATTACAATATCTCGCTCCTTATACAGGAGCGGCTCTGGCTGAATATTTTATGTATCGTAAACGACATACTTCAATAATTTATGATGATCTCTCCAAACAGGCACAAGCTTATCGACAAATGTCTCTTCTATTAAGAAGACCCCCAGGTCGTGAAGCTTATCCGGGAGATGTTTTTTATTTGCATTCACGCCTTTTGGAAAGAGCCGCTAAATCAAGTTCTCCTTTAGGTGAAGGAGTATGACCGCTTTACCAATAGTTGAGACTCAATCTGGAGATGTTTCAGCTTATATTCCTACTAATGTAATTTCCATTACAGATGGACAAATATTCTTATCCGGCGATCTATTTAATGCTGGAATTCGACCTGCTATTAATGTAGGTATTTCTGTTTCAAGTAGGATCCGCAGCTCAAATTAAAGCCATGAAACAAAGTAGCCGGCAAATCAAAATTGGAACTAGCTCAATTCGCGGAGTTAGAAGCTTTTTCACAATTTGCTTCTGATCTCGATAAAGCGACTCAGAATCAATTGGCAAGAGGTCAACGATTACGCGAGTTGCTCAAACAATCCCAATCAGACCCTCTTACAGTGGAAGAACAGATAGCTACTATTTATACTGGAACAAATGGATATCTTGATTCATTAGAAATTGGACAGGTAAAAAATTTCTCGTTCAGTTACGTACCTATTTAAAAAGAATAAGCCTGAATTCCAGAAATTATATCTTCCACCAAGATATTCACCGAAGAAGCAGAAACCCTTTTGAAGGAAGCTATTCAGAACAGATAGAACTGTTTCTACTTCAGGAACAAACATAAGTTTCTCATTCTTCTTCTTAATTTTAGTACACCTTCGTAGTCTTAGTACACGAGTCATTATTCATAAATTTTTTTTTTTTGATTCGAGTTATTGAAAATGAGTTTCTTGGCATAGAACTTTTCAAAATAGATCGAAACAAATTGCGTCAATAAGTTTGAACCTATACCAAAGGTTTAGAAGACCTCTGTCCTATCCATTAGACAATGGACGCCTTTTCTTAATTTTTTTTTTCGGAAAAAATGCGATTACACAGAAAATTCTTTTAGGGAAAAAAAAAAAAGTGCATATCAAAATTGATGATGCATGTGTAAATGCATGCATAATTATAATAAGGAATATGGAGCGGGTAGCGGGAATCGAACCCACATCGTTAGCTTGGAAGGCTAGGGGTTATAGTCGACGTTGGTTGATCATTTTTAACGTCTCTAATTCAAAACCGAACATGAAATTTTGGTTTCATTCGGCTCCTTTATGGAAGATCGATGTATTCCCAGATCTAAGGCATAAACGTAAAAAAAAAAAAAAAACAGAAAAGTTACGATGTATCAAAACAAAAGGGCCATCCTAAATCCGAAAAAAAAAAAAAAAAAAATGAGATCCATAGCATCTATGTCAGCTTTTTGTCTGAATGCACATAAATTGCTTTCTAGATGATCCCTCTCTCTAGAGGAAATTATACCAAATCCATCTAGTCTAGTTACTTCGTTCCTTATTTCCACTCACGGGATCCTTAGGAAAAGAATTTAGTTTCCACCGAGCTGAAATAATATGTCGACAGTTCTAGTAAACCAAAACTACCGTTTTATAGCTATTTGGCTTCAATCTCCCTTTTACAACACAAAAATTGAAGATCTAGTTACGATTGGAAATAGACTTTTGTTTCTTCATCCATGGATCCCTTACTCATACTCATGCAATTGGAAGAGTTCATCCAATTCAAAAAAAGCTTATGCTTCGCAATTCTATAATCCAAATTTTTATTCAATTTCAATTGAATCTTGGATACAAATCATGAGAATGTATATATTTCCTCAAATATGCTGTGCCTTTGAGAGGTAAAATTATAACCCTTTTTAAGAAATAAAGTTTTTGATCAGAATATGAAAAAAACAGAAAGACCCTTAACTATTTAAGTTGTTAATAGAACGAATCACACTTTTACCACTAAACTATACCCGCTACAATTTCATTATTGTATAAATATGGAATCTTTGTCGAATAAATAAAAAAGGGGCGAGACAATTACAATTAAAATTGCAAGTGTCAGAATCATGAAAATTCGAGCGTTTACGCGTCTTTCTTTCGTACTCAGGACCTTTGGAAAAAATAGGTGAATAGCAGTTTTTTTTTTTTTATTCAAATTTTGAAAAGTTATATTATTATACTTTATTGTTTTGCTTTTGTTTGCTGGGAAGTCATTACTGACAGTTCTGTACAGAAAGAGTTGGACTTGGACCATAAAAAAATGATGAACACAGTTCCTTTTTGCAACTTCTCTTTCACCCACCCGATCTTATGAATTCGGGCCAATTGGGTCTTATGTGTTTCTTCTTGAAGAAGGAAATGAGTTATATTATAACTATATAATATAGTTATATATTATATATATGTGTGCTTAATATCTGCTATTGTTTCATATATGTATGTATTTTTATTCCTTATTCAATTCAGCTTTTTCCAATTTTTCAGTAAGTAAATTGATTACTATATATAATATTCGATTACTATATATATTATATAGTAATAATATATGATACTTCATTCTATCATAGGAATGGAAATTGCACTTGTTGCTACTCCAATAGCAAGTATCTCTAATTGGATATCAGATCATATAAATGAAATCATTTTGATTAATTTGATTGGATCAAAAATCAAAAAAGTAATGTCCCAGCCAGTATTTAATCGGGCGGGGGGAATAAGAACCTTTCCTACAAAAAATAAAAAAAGAAAGTACTCTTTCTATTGGAGATATCTGTTTTGAGTCAATTATCTAAATGGAGTTTCTGATCAAAAATTTTTTTGTGTATATCTTCTATATTTTGATTCTATCCTTATAATAAAATTCTAAAGAAGGAAAACTGGGGTTTTTATCAATCTTTACTTCACGTGTCAAAAAATTCCCAATAGAAAGTTGGGAGAGATGGCTGAGTGGACTAAAGCGGCGGATTGCTAATCCGTTGTACGAGTTATTCGTACCGAGGGTTCGAATCCCTCTCTCTCCGCTCTTTTCTATTGCTTGAGGCTTTTTAATTCGAAAAAAAAAGATTTTTATCCTTTTTTTATCTTTTATCATAATTAAATCTATGGAATAGATAAAAAAATAAAAATAAGAAAAATTTCAGAAAAAAGACGGAAAAACGAAACTATCTTGCTCTTTCTTATTTTTATTCTTCACGTCCAGGATTACGTCCTGGATCATTGATATAAATCCGAATATGAAAGAGAAACAAAGAATATCACTACTGTGTAAACGAAAAGTTTGAGTAAGCATTACACAATCTCCAAGATAAGATCATTTTTTTTGTAAAAGAGAGAATAGATTTGCCTTTTTTTTACCATATACACTATTTTGACATATGACACCTAAAAAAAAAAAAAAAAAAAATTCGTCTTATATCACAATAAGGTCAAAATTTCGATTTATGAATAAAGGGTTCATAATTACATAATGTAATGTAAGATTTATCTGATCTTATCAATTTTTATAATCTTTTATTTATCGAATAAATCCTGAATTTAGGAAAGTAGTAAGATTTCATCGAAAACTTACAGCAGCTTGCCAAACAAAGCTAATAGAAAGAAAAGTACAGGTATGACAGGCATAACGTCTACGATTGGGTTGAAAATGGCATAAGCCTCAGGTAATTTGCCGAAAAAAAAAACTACTCGAATAAAAGGCAGAGTTAAGACAGATACAGATTAAATTAAAGATATTAAGCATAAGAAAGATTTAGTTCTCGTAGATTAGATAATTTGATTTTGATTGAGTTTTTTTTATAAGGAAAAAATGAAAAAGACAGGTCAAAAATCCTTCTTTTTCTCTAAGCTCTCCCAAATCAAAAATCCTTCCTTCCATTCTCAAATGAGAATACAAGAATTGTACTTTCATACAATATCTTAATTGAATTATATGTAATGATCAATTTTTTTTTTATCTACAAGTGTCAAATCCTAGCAACATTATATCCCATTTTGGGGCCATAATTGACGAATTAGCAATGCCAATATTACTCTTTATTAGTGGCCAATAGAAATCTAAATGGGGCGTGGCCAAGTGGTAAGGCAGCGGGTTTTGGTCCCGTTACTCGGAGGTTCGAATCCTTCCGTCCCAGATCGTTTCCATCAGAAATGCAAAAAAATGTATCATATTGTACCCAACAATAGATTAATATCTATCAGTACTGTGCTATTTCAGTAAAAATGACCTTTCAAATATCCGTGATTTTTTCAATTATTTTTGGTAAAAATGTTGTATATAATGGATACGAAAAGATCAGACTTCTATGATTCTTATTTTCTCATTCATATTAATTTTCATATGAAAAAAAAAAGTACAATTGGCCGGGATTGGTAAAAATATTTCGATTAAAAGTGTATCACAAAGGAATCAATCGTTCGTATTTTCATAGAAAGAAATAACAAAAAGCAAAAGGTATGTTGCTGTACTTTTATATTACCAGTAATTAAATAATTTTTTCTTTTTTTTTTCACTTTACTTTGTTATGTTGTGCTCAGTTATGTTGTGCCAATTCAACACAAGTCTTTATTTAGTTTACTTAATTTGATTTGTTTTCTCAACATTCATATTGACAATGGTGTATTGAACAAATATAATTCGATCATAGATAAATAGATCTGTTTATCCCTATTCCATATTTATTTATGGGTTTTTATTTTATTTCAAGCAAATGATGGATTTGTCTTACTATCATAGAAGACGTATTTTATGAACCAATTGGGTAGTCCATCAATTTGTATATACATCCCTATTAAAAAAAAGAATCCGTTGTGGATCCGCCCACCTAATTTGTTGGTATTTTAGCAAATTAAATTTATTAAATATAATTATAATTGATAATTATAATAATTGAGAATTTAATTGATAATTGATCATCAATTTTTTCCTTTGGTTTGGACTTGTTGTTAGTTCAATGCTTTGACGAGGTCGTGCAGTGCTCCAATTTTTTTTTTCTTTTTATTTCGATCGTATCTACATAGCAAATTTTCTGGGTTGCTAACTCAACGGGTAAGTACTCGGCTTTTAAGTGCGACTATCATCTTTTACACATTTGGATGAAGTAAGGAATTCGTCCAGACTATTGGTGGTAAGTCTATAAGACCACGACTGATCCTGAAAGGTAATGAATGGAAAAAATAGCATGTCGTACGTAATACAATGAAACTTGTAATTTCTTATTGTAATTTTTTTAAGTAGAACTTTGAGTTTATCCTTACTGGATCATTACAAAAATATTGTATTTTATTTTTGGAAGGGGACGAAAAAAAGGAAATTCCCAACATTTCTTGTTTGGTCTAATGAATAAATGGATAGGGGCCTAGGGTAGGGCCCAATTTTTGTAAAACAAAAAGCAACGAGCTTATGTTCTTAATTTGAATAATTACCCGATCTAATTAGATGTTAAAAATAAATTAGTGCCAGATGTGGTAAAGGGTTCTACTGTAAGTGGACCTTTTTTTTTTTTTTTTTATGAATCCTACCTATTATCTATTATGGATTAAAGATGGATGTGTATAAGAAGAAGTATACTGATAAAAAAATTTTCCAAAGTCAAAAGAGCAATCAGGTTGCAAAAATAAAGATTTTTTTACCTCCGAGAATTATAAATTAATTGGATCAAAAAGAGGAAAAAGTCTGTGATTGGACTCCTTCTATCCGCGGGTATGGGTATATAGTAGGTATATATGTATATTTGTATACTATATAAATTACATGCCCTGTTCTGACCGTATTGCACTATGTATTATTTGATAATCCAAGAAATGCCTCCTACTTCTGGTTCAAGTAGAAATGAAAATAGAAGAATTACAAGAATATTTAGAAAAAGATAGATCTCGGCAACAACACTTCCTATACCCACTTTTCTTTCAGGAGTATATTTATGC
>JAFKAK010000528.1:35000-42500 GCA_019914995.1 Acanthochlamys bracteata
TTCTTCTACCCTTTCCTGGGAGTCGATGACTATTCATAGCTATTACCTTGACACCAAAGAAGAGTTCGACCCAATGCTTTATTTCTGTCCTAGTTGATCCTGATTCGACATTAGAAGTATATTGATTGTTCCCCAATAACCGAACTTTTTTTTTCTGTAAATACTGCATATTTGATTCCATCCATAAATCCATTTTCTTCCCTATGAGTTCCAGTATCGATAAGAATTCGAATTCTTACTGTTCATATGTTATGGTATGAATATACCATACCAATTCGTTATGTATGGATGATGAGATTCCATTGATACAGAGCCAATTACAATAGACTTATTAAACACGTTCCCATTGGCGTGCATCCAGCAGGAATTGAACCTACAATTCGCCAATTATGAGTTGGGCGCTTTAACCATTCAGCCATGGATGCTTAACAGGGATCATCGTACATCGTGAATAACCAAATTCCAATTGAAATGAAATCTTTAGGAGGAATCAATGAAAGGACATCAATTCAAATCCTGGATCTTCGAATTGAGAGAGATATTGAGAGAGATCAAGAATTCTCACTATGATTCATGGATCAAATTCGATTCAGTGGGATCTTTCACTCCCATTTTTTTCCACCAAGAACGTTTTATGAAACTCTTTGACCCCCGAATTTGGAGTATCCTACTTTCACGTTCAACAAGCAATCGATATTTCGCGATCAAAGGTGTAGTACTGCTTGTAGTAGCGGTCCTTATATCTCGTATTAACAATCGAAAGATGGTCGAAAGAAAAAATCTCTATTTGATGGGGCTTCTTCCTATACCTATGAATTCCATTGGACCCAGAAATGAGACATTGGAAGAATCCTTTTGGTCTTCCAATATCAATAGGTTGATTGTTTCGCTCCTCTATCTTCCAAAGGAAAAAGATTTCTGCGAGTTGTTTCATGGATCCACATCTACAAAAGTACTTAGGTTCTCCCAATAAATAAAAAGTGTATCATGTCTGAATCTAACCGGGGTTCGCGGTGGTGGAGGAACCGGATCGGAAAAAAAGAGGATTCTAGTTGTAAGATATCTAATGAAACCGTAGCTGGAATGGAAATCTCATTCAAAAAGAAAGATAGCAAATATCTGGAGTTTATTTTTTTTATTCCATACGGATGATCCGATCCGCAAGGACCATGATTGGGAATTGTTTGATCGTCTTTCTCGAGGAAGAAGCGAAACATAATCAACTTGAATTCAGGACAGCTATTCGAAATCTTAGGGAAAGACTTGATTTGTTATCTCATGTCTGCTTTTCGTGAAAAAGACCAATTGAAGGAGGTTTCTTCAAACAACAAGGAGCTGAGGCAACTATTCAATCAAATGATATTGAGCATCTTTCCCATCTCTTCTCTCGAAACAAGAGGGTATTTCTTTGCAAAATTGTGCTCAATTTCCTATGTGGCAATTCCGCCAAGATCTCTCCGTTAGTTGGGGAAGAATCAGCACGAATCGGATTTTTGAGGAACGTATATCGAGAAAATTGGATTTGGTTAGACAATGTGTGGTTGGTAAACAAGGATCGGTTTTTTAGCAAGGTACGGAATGTATTGTCAAATATTCAATATGATTCCACAAGATCTCTTTTCGTTCAAGTAACGGATTCTAGCCAATTGAAAGGATCTTCTGATCAATCCAGAGATCATTTCGATTCCATTAGAAATGAGGATTCAGAATATATCACATTGATCGATCAAACAGAGATTCAGCAACTAAAAGAAAGATCGATTCTTTGGGATCCTTCCTTTCTTCAAACAGAACTAACAGAGATAGAATCAGATCGATTCCCGAAATGCCTTCTTGGATCTTCCTCAATGTCCCGGCTATTCACGGGACGTGAGAAGCAGATGAATAATCTTCTGCTTCCAGAAGAAATCGAAGAATTTCTTGGGAATCCTACCAGATCAATTCGTTCTTTTTTTCTCTGACAGATGGTCAGAACTTCATCTGGGTTCGAATCCTACTGAGAGGTCCACTAGAGATCAGAAATTATTGAAAAAAAAACAAGATGTTTCTTTTGTCCCTTCAGGCGATCGGAAAATAAAAAATGGTTGATATATTCAAGATAATTACGTATTTACAAAATACCGTCTCAATTCATCCTATTTCATCAGATCCGGGATGTGATATGGTTCCGAAGGATGAACCGGATATGGACAGTTCAATAAGATTTCATTCTTGAACAAAAATCTATTTTTGATTTATTTCATCTATTCCACAACCGGAACAAGGGGATACACGTTACACCACGATTTTGAATCAGAAAGAGATTTCAGAAATAGCAGATCTATTCACTCTATCAATAACCGAGCCGGATCTGGTGTATCATAGGGATTTGCCTTTTATATTGATTCCTACGGATTGGATCAAAAAAATTCTTGAATGAGGTATTCAACTCCAGAGATGAATCGAAAAGGAAATCTTTTTGGTTCTACCTCCTCTTTTTATGAAAGAATGAATCTTTTTATCGAAGGATCAGAAAAAAATCGGTCCGTATCTACTGTGGGAATGATTTGGAAGATCCAAAACTAAAAACAGCAGTATTTGCTAGCAACAACAAAACAGGCAGTCAATCAATATAGATTGATCCGAGATCTGATTCAAATCAATATAGAATCCATGGGTACATAAAAATGTATCGAATCGATTTTTTTAATGAATAGATCCGATCGCAACTTCGAATATGGAATTCAAGGGGTCAAATAGGAAATGATACTCTGAATCATATAACTATAATGAAATATACGATCAACCAACATTTATCAATTGGAAAAAGAGTCAGAAGAAATGGTTTGATCCTCTTATTTCTCGAACCGAGAGATCCATGAATCGGAATTCTGATGCATATAGATACAAATGCTCCGATGGGGGCAAAATTTCCAGGAACATTTGGAACATTTCGTTTTGAACAGAAGAACCGTTTTCAAGTAGTGTTCGATCGATTACGTATTAATCAATATTCGATTGATTGGTCGAAGCTATCGACAAACAAGATTTGTCTAAGACACTTCGTTTCTTTTTGTCCAAGTTACTTCTCTTTTTGTCCAAGTCACTTCGCTTTTTTTTGTCCAAGCCACTTTCCTTTTTCTCTGTGAGTATCAGGAATATCCCCATTCATAGGTCCGAGATCCACATCTATGAATTGAAAGGTCGAATGATCAACTCTGCAATCAGGTGTTAGAATCAATAGGTCTTCAAATCGTTCATTTGAAGAAATTGAAACCCTTCTTATTGGATGATCATGATACTTCCCAAAGACCGAAATTCTTGATCAATGGGGGAACAATATTCTCATTTTTGTTCAAAAAGATACCAAAGTGGATGATTGACTCATTCCATACTAGAAATAATCGCAGGAAATCCTTTGATAACACGGATTCTATTTCTCAATGCTATCCACGATCGAGACAATTGGCTGAATCCCGTGAAACCATTTGATAAGTTCATTGATATCTTCTTTTTTTATAAAGCAAATCGACTTCGATTCTTAATGATCCACAGCACTTCTGGTTCTATTGTAACAAAGGATTCCCTTTTTATGCGGAAAAGACCCGTATCAATAATTATGATCTTCCATATGGACAATTCCTCAATATCTTGTTCATTCGCAAGAAAATATTTTCTTTGTGCGTCGGTAACGGTAAAAAAACATATATTTTTTGGAGAGAGACTATTTCACCAATCAGTCACAGGTATCTGACATATTCATACCTAACCCTAACGATTTTCCACAAAATGGTGACGAAACGTATAACTTGTACAAATCTTTCCATTTTCCAATTCGATCCGATCCATTCGTTCGTAGAGCTATTTACTCGATCGCAGACATTTCTGCAACACCTCTAACAGAGGAACAAATAGTCAATTTGGAAAGAACTTATTGTCAGCCTCTTTCAGATATGAATCTATCTGATTCAGAGGAAGAACTTACATCAGTATCTCAGTTTCAATTCAAACATGGGTTTGATTCACACTCCATGTTTCTGAAATATTTACCATCCGGAAGAGGAAAAAACAAGTCTTTGTCTAAAAAATGCGTTGAAAGGGGAGATGTATAGAACCTTTCAAGGGGATAGTGCTTTTGCAAATCTCTCAAAATGGAATCTGTTCCAAACATATATGCCATGGTTCCTTACTTCGACAGGGTGCAAATATCTAAATTTCATCCTTTTAGATACTTTTTCAGACCCATTGCCGATACTAAGTAGCAGTCAAAAATGGGTATCCATTTTCATGATATTATGCATGGATCATATATATCATGGCCAATTCTTCTAACAAAAGATTGTGGGCGATTCTTCCACAATGGACTCCGATAAGTGAGATTTCGAGTAAGTGTTTACAGAATCTTCTTCTCTCCGAAGAAATGATTCATCGAAATAATGAGTCACCCCTTTCATTGATATGGACACATCTGAGATCAACAAATGCTCGGGAGTTCCTCTATTCAATCCTTTTCCTTCTTCTTGTTGCTGGATATCTCGTTCGTATACATCTTCTCTTTGTTTCCCGAGCCTCTAGTGAGTTACAGACAGAGTTAGAAAAGATCATTTTTGATGATTCCATCATACATGATTGAGTTGCGAAAACTTTTGGATAGGTATCCTACATCTGAACTGAATTCTTTCTGGTTAAAGAATCTCTTTCTAGTTGCTCTGGAACAATTAGGAGATTCTCCGGAAGAAATACGGGGTTCTGCTTCTGGTGGCAACATGCTATTGGGCGGTGGTCCCCCTTGTAGGGTCAAATCAATACGTTCTAAGAAGAACTATTTGAATATCAATCTCATCGATCTCATAAGTATCATACCAAATCCCATCAATCGAATCACTTTTTTTTCGAAATACGAGACATCTAAGTCGTAGAAGTAAAAAGATCTATTCATTGATAAGAAAAGAAAAAACGTGAACGGTGATTGGATTGATGATAAAATGGAATCCTGGGTCGCGACCAGTGATTCAATTGATGATGAAGAAAAGAATTCTTGATTCAGTTCTCCACCTTAACGACAGAAAAAAGTTGATCAAATTCTATTGAGTCTGACTCATAGTGATCGTTTATCAAAGAATGACTCTGGTTATCAAATGATTGAACAACCGGGATCAATTTACTTACGATACTTAGTTGACATTCATAAAAAGTCTCTAATGAATTATGAGTTCAATAGATCCTGTTTAGCAGAAAGACGGATATTCCTTGCTCATTATCAGACAATCACTTATTCACAAACCTCGTGTGGGGTTAATAGTTTTCATTTCCGATCTCATGGAAAACCCTTTTCACTCCCTAGCCCTATCCCTTTCTAGGGGTATTTTAGTGATAGGTTCTATAGGAACTGGACGATCCTATTTGGTCAAATACCTGGCGACAAACTCCTATGTTCCTTTCATTACGGTATTTCCGAACAAGTTCCTGGATGACAAGCCTAAAGGTTATCTTATTGATGATATCGATATTGATGATAGTGACGATATCGATATTGATGATAGTGACGATATCGATATTGATGATAGTGACGATATGGATATTGATGATAGTGACGATATGGATGATGACCTTGATGCGGGGCTGCTAACTATGACGACTATGTATATGAGGGCGAAAATAGACCGATTTGATATCACCCTTCAATTCAGATTAGCAAAAGCAATGTCTCCTTGCATAATATGGATTCCAAACATTCATAATCTGTCTGTGAATGAGTCAGATTACTTATCCCTCGGTCTATTAGAGAACTATCTCTCAGGGATTGGGAAAGATGTTCCACTAGAAATATTCTTGTTATTGCTTCGACTCATATTCCCAAAAAGTGGATCCCACTTTAATAGCTCGAATAAATTAGATACATGCATTAAGATACGAAGGCTTCTTATTCCACAAGAACAAGCACTTTTTCATTCTTTCCTATACTAGGGATTTCACTTGGAAAAGAAAATGCTCTATACTAACAGATTCAGGTCCATAACCATGGGTTCAAATGCACGAGATCTTGTAGCACTTATCAATGAGGCCCTATCAATTAGTATTACACAGAAGAAATCAATTATAGAAACTAATACAATTAGATCAGCTCTTCATAGACAAACTTGGGATTTGCGATCCCAGGTAAGATCGGTTCAGGATCATGGGATCTTTTTCTATCAGATAGGAAGGGCTATTGCACAAAATGTACTTCTAAGGAATTGCCCCATAAATCCTATATCTATCTATATGAAGAAAAATCATGTAAGAAAGGGATTCTTATTTGTACAAATGGTACTTCGAACTTGGAACGAGCATGAAGAAATTAACGATACTTCTTTATCTTTTGAGTTGTTCTGCCGGATCGGTCGCTCAAGATCTTTGGTCTTCACCCGGACCCGATGAAAAAAATTGGATCACTTCTTATGGATTCGTTGAGAATGATTCTGCTCTAGTTCATGGCCTATTAAGTAGAAGGCGCTCTGGTGGGATCCTCACGGACAGAAAAAGATTGCAGTCAGTTTGATGATAATAATAATGAGGTGACATTACTTCTTCGGTCGAACCAAGGAATCAGTTAGATATGATGCAAAATGGATCTTGTTCTATCGTTGATCAGAGATTTCTATATGAAAAATACGAATCGGAGTTTGAAGAAGGGGAAGGAGAAAGAGCCTTCGACCCGCAACAGACAGAGGAGGATTTATTCAATCACATAGTTTGGGCTCTAGAATATGGCGCCCTTGTGGCAATCTATTTGATTGTATCGAAAGGCCCACTGAATTGGGATTTCCCTATTGGGCCGGGTCATTTCAGGGCAAGCGGATCATTTATCATAAAAAGGGTGAGCTTCAAGAGAATGATTCGGAGTTCTTGCAGGGTGGAACCATGCAGTACCAGACACGAGATAGATCTTCCAAAGAACAAGGCTTTTTTTCGAATAAGCCGATTCATTTGGGACCCTGCGGATCCATTCTTTTTCCTATTCAAAGATCGGCCCTTTGTCTCTGTGTTTTCACGTCGAATTCTTTGCAGATGAAGAGATGTCAAAGGCGCTTATTACTTCCCAAACAAATCCTCCTACATCTATAGATAATCGCTGGTTCATCAAGAATACGCAGAAAAAAGCACTTCGAATCGTTGATTCATCGCCCGAGATGGCTTAGAACCAATAGTTCATTATCTAATGGATCTTTCCGTTATAATACTCTATCCGAGTTATCAGTATTTATCAAATCTGTTTCTATCTAACGGAACGCTATTGGATCAAATGACAAAGACATTGTTGAAAGGGATGGCTTTTCCCGGATGAAATGAAAGATTTGATTCATGTAACAGGAGAAAGATTTCCCATTCCTTAGTCGTAAAGATATGTGGCCACGAAAAAGGGATTAAGTGGAAGAAAGGTGGCCGGGTGATAGAGTCGTGGAAACACTTGTTTATTCCATATTTCGGACCTTAGCTCCATGGAACAATATGCTACTGCTGAAACATGGAAGAATTGAA
>JAFKAK010000529.1:0-20774 GCA_019914995.1 Acanthochlamys bracteata
TTAGCCCATACCGCTCAGAAAGAATGCCTATGGTTAAGATAAACCCTAAACTAATGATGATAACTCCAATGAAAATCAAACGTTGGGTTAATTGATGTTTGTAATAATTTTCAGAGTAGAAAGAAGTGCTTTTTAAACGCTTCTTTTCTCATTCTACATTCAGTCTCATCAAAGACCAATAATTTGTTAAAGAGATCTTTGTTTTACAAAAAAATATCGATCATTTTCAAAAAAATGCCAATAACTATCAAGAGCTGTGCAGTAATGATCCGCATAAAAAGGCCTTGCCATAGCTCAATAACATCATGCCCGTGCATCATTAACACTGAGATTATTGAGCAGGTACTATTGCAGTTGGTGGTTTCAGTTAATTGGACATGTGAAGCCTTGGTAAAATAGTATGGCACAGTTATTGTACATACAATCGTTTAATCTTCCTAAGTTAGGATTCCTAAGATAAAAGTCAGATGAATAATGGAGAAACTCCCACGAAGGAAGAATTAATGACTCGTATAAATTACTTAATGGAAATATTTGAATAAATCAACGATAACCACAATCCCGTTATAGATAAAAAAGAGCTGTTCCTTTTCCGACGAATCGTAATCCTACGATTTTAGTGGACTAATAAGTCATCAAATGAATCATAATCACTGAAATGATCGAAAAAAGAATGAGCATTATATTTCTAAAGTCCGTAAATATCATAAATAAAATAAAAAATAAAAAGAGGTCTAGAAAATACAATAGAAATTGATACATTATAGATTCATTAGATCCTTTTAGAGGATGCCGCCACTGACTTCGAACCGAGATGTTTCAGCACTGCTTCTCAAGACATGTGTTCACCAATTTCACCATGGCGTATTTCCTTGAAATAATAATAGTTAATTCAAAAGAATCGTCGATATTCAGTTGAATGGATATAGTTTATAAACATTAGAATCAAATGAATAAATACTGTCAAATTCTTATTTGATCTTTCAATAATTTTATAGTTAGTACTGCCACAGATTCATTTATAATCAACTTTCATTTACTAAAATACTAAAAAATGTCTTCCGAAAAGGATATAATTCAACATTTTTGTACTTTGTACTATAGAGATATAGAATCAAGAATTTTTTTTCTATCTTCTTTGAAGATTCATTCATTATCTGATTTCATGTATTCAAAACAAAAATCAATGAAAAAAAACAAATACTTTTTTTTTATCACAACTTCATCACTAAATCAAGGAACTTTTTAACAATTTTGATAACTAGTTTAATGCCATATTCTTTTTCTTCTTTGTACAAATGTGCAAGTTTAATTATAACACAATTAATTTTATTTTTGATCGACATAAAAGTTTGATCTTATCTTTTCAGTAATGAAAAATATTTTTCTATTACAAAGTAAAAAGCAAAAAGTTAATTACAGATAAAAAAGATAATACAAAAACTTTGAAATCCCAGCAGTATAGAAAAATTCTTATTCTATGCAGCAACTAGGTCTAACTATAACTAAGACTTATATGTACTTATATGGAATATATGGAACTATGTAACTCCTAAATATCAATATTGGTAAAATAGTAAATTTTTTATTTATCTTAAAGAATTAAGAAAATTCTTCAAGCCATGCACCTGATTCAAGATTATTCTCAGTCTTTATTACTTGTTTGTCACACAAAAAAACTTTTTAGAATGTCCCGTAAGAAACCGATTGCTTCTAAAGAAAGAGCTTTTTGGCTAAATATCGCCCTCAAATATTTCTACGAATACGTTTTTGATATAGAAGTGCGTTTTGAACCACCATTCAAAAAAAAAGTTACTAATTTATCGTTGTATGTAGAAAGACATGTATTGATCGTTCTTTTAGTCATTATCCATACTTATTACGTTATGTGTTTAATAGTTGTTTCATTAGATACAAATATAATAGAAATTTCTATGATATGTGCATATATGATATGTGCGCATCAGCACATAAAAGAAGAAAAGTGGAATCTTATATTAATTGATAAAGTTGCAGTATTGTGCCTATACCTATAATTCAAACCAGCAGTTAATCTGTTAAACAAGACATTCTATTATCTAATAAAAGGAATTTTAATCCTCTTTTTTTTTCTTTAGTTAATAATTAATTGGAAAATAACCTTTGCTTAGTTATTTGATCATATTATTTGACCAACTCATTGTTGACCAACCCATTGTTGTTTGAATATTTCAAAGTAATCTAGGAAAAAGTCATAATAATGAAAATTCAATTTTCTTTTTGATTTTTGTTGATTTCTTTTATTATTGTTCTTTTCGAAAGGAATGAGAATAAGAATTGGTGAATCGTAAACAATTAAATTAATAAATTAATTCAGTAAGAATAAAAAATAAATTTGTTTTCTTATGGAACATACATATCAATATGCGTGGATGTACCTTTTCTTTAATTCCAATTTTCTTATAATGATTTGGACTTCCTTGTTCCGACAGCAAAAATATACATCAATATGTGGGCTTTTTCTTGGTGTTTCTGTTTGGTATAGCTATGGTGGTTTCGGCTAATTTGTCTATTCAGCAAATAAATGGAGTTTATCTATCAGCCTTTCTGGTCTTGGACCATCAATAATGATTTTCCTTAGGATTTGGACACTTGATTGATCCACTTACTTCTGTATGTCATTACTAATTACTACGGTTGGAATCATGGTTCTTATTTACAGTGACAATTATATGTCTCATGATCTCAAGGATATTTTGAGTTTTTGCTTATATGAGTTTTCAATGCTTCCATGTTGGGATTAGTTTTTATTCCCAAATTTTTGATACAAATTTATTTTTTTGGGAACTAGTTGGAATTTTTTTCCTATTTTATTAAAAATTTTTGGTTCCCCACGACCAAATTCGGAAAATTGCTTTAAAAAGGCCCCAAAAACAAATTTCGTTGGGAAATTTTGGTTTATTATTAGGAATTTTGGGTCTTTTTTGGGGATAACAGGTTTTGGGGAACGGGTTTTCGGAAATAGTTAATAACTTGATTAATAATGGAGTTCATTCTTTTTGCTACTTTTGTCTTCTTTATTATTCTTAGCTAAAATTGCAAAATCTGCACAAACCCCCAAAATTTACGTTTTGGTTACCTGACGCCATGGAAGGGCCCCCTCTTTTTGGGCTCTTATACATGTTTATATAGGCCAAAACCCTTTGTGCTCGGTTTTTTCCTTTTTTTGGGTTATCCTTACATAATGGATCTTATTTCTTTGAGGTGAAATGAGTCCTATTAAAAGCTACTTTGGCTCTTGCTCAAGAACTTTAAAAAAGGTTTAGCTTGTTCTACAATGTCTCAATTGGGTTTATTTTTTAACTCAAAATTTATAGGTTCACCCAGCTCTTTTTTCCCATTTGCCCACCCCATACCTTAAAGCTTTATTTTTTTTTGGATCTGGACCCAATTTTTAAAATGCGGGGAAACCCATTGTTGGATTTTCCCCAAAAAAAGGGTCAGAATTTTGGTTCTTATGGGGGGTTTTTTAAAAAAGATATTTCCCAATTAAAAAAACTTCTTTTTTTATTTTAAATTTTTCCCCTTTGTGGTATTCCACCTCTTGTTTTTTTGGCCCAAGATAAAATTCTTAATGATAGTTGGTTGTATTAAAATTTCCCCAAAAAAACTTTTTTCCCAAGGGGGATAATTTTATTTTATTTTTATATTTTTCCCTTTTTTTGGGTATTTGAACCTTCTTTTAAAAAATTTTAAGAAATTACAAAATAGCCCCTTCTATTCAATATCTATATGGGAAAAAAAAAAAAACCCGAAACAGTCAAAAAATTTGTTTTTGTAAATAAAAAGGCCCCCTTTTTTCAAGGATACATAAAAAAGTGGTAAAAATTATGAAAATCAAATAAAAATTTTTTCGACTTACTATGGAAATAAATATACTTCCATGTACCCTCATGAATCGGACAATACTATCAAAATTTCCTTTTGCTTGTTTTTATTTTTCTTTGTTCTTGGGAATAATGGGAATTTCCCTTTTTGATAAAGGACCCAAAAATTTTTAAATTTTACCCAAATTACAACCTCCAAGGAAAACCAACCATTTAAAATTTGGGAAATTTCCCTCCTCCTCCAAGGTTGGTATAAATTTTTTCATAAATGAAATTTTTTTTCAATAAGTAAAAACCCTTTTTTGGACTATTCATGGCATATATTTTTGGGGTCTGTTTATTCATTTTTAAAAAAATTTGGTTAATTAATTCATTTGTAAAAAAAAGGCCCAAAAGGATTTTTTTGGGAAAGAAAAAAAAAATGTTGATATAAAAAATTGGGTCATTTTCCCACCTTCCCTTTTTTTATACTGGGTTTTTAAAAAGGAAACCAAGGTTAAGGTTTAAATTTCCCTTTTTTTTTTAAATAGACTATAATTGATGGAATCACAAATGGATTGGGTCTTCCCAATTTTTCTTTATAGGAAAGGGAATCAAATATATGGGGGGACGAATATCGCCCTATTTTATTCTTTTAAAAAATCTTATTTTAATATTTTTTTGATTTTTTTTTTTTTTTTTTAATTTGGATTTTAATTTTTTTTGTTCTTGGGATAAATCAATAATTATACGAGTCTTCATGGGGTGGAAATTTTTTTTTTAATACAAATCCATTTTTCGTTCTATCATTTCCAAAAAAATTGATAAAAATAAATTTGGGTATTAAAAATGTTTTTTTTTTTTCCATCCCCTTGGACATGTATAAAAAAAAAATTGGAAAATTTCCCTTTAAACATTTTCCCAAAACGTCATTTTTTTATATCCCAATGGACGATTCCATGTTTAGGGGGCCAAAAAAAAAGTCACAAAAAGGGTTTTAAACCCAAAAAGTCTTTTTCCCTTTTTTTCTTCTTTAAGTCTTCCCAATTCCCAATTATTTGATATCCATCAGATAAGAAAAATTTTTTAAACTGGGGTATCTTTATAGGGTTTCAAATAGGATGTCTCTTTAAAAATGAAAGTGTAATTCATCCTTTGTTTTTCCTTTCCATTCCTCGGATCTCTTCGTTTCATCTATTTGTCCGGATCCTTTTTTCTTTCCCCACTTTCTCTCCCCTTTTTTGTTTTTTGGGGGTTTTTTTCCCGGTTTTTTTGGGGATAATGGGCGACATTTTGCCTAAATAGTAATTTAGGGGATAAATGAGAATATAAAGATTCGAGCCATGAATTTCTCAATTCCGACCCGGTTAAATTTGATCAGGTCGAAAAGAAAGATTTTCCGTATCCCGAATAATTAAAACAACCCATTTCATGAATAAAATTAACCAATTAAAACCAACAAAATGGTTTTACAAATAAGATCTTGTTTTGCATCCCGAAAAAGATAAATGTTAATAATCTGGGAAGGGTTAACTTGGTAAAAAAAAATGGTTGAATAATTGAAAAATGAGATTATTCAGGAATAAAATTGAATCTGAGATTACCAAATTTAATTTTGGTGAAAAAACCATAATCCAAAAATTTTTTGATTGTTCCCGAAAAAAGAAACAAAATCAGTAGAACTAGGACAGTTATTGTATGGGGCTCCCCAAAAAGGGGCAAAACGCATAATAAAATCCCCAAAAAGAAAATCATGGGCTGTCCGTAATAAAAACCCGTTGTTTCTGATACCTCCCTTCTCGGTTCCCCTTCCCTAACTTGGGTTTTGGAAGGGAAGAGATAAAGGGGCCCATGGGGAATGTGGTCAAAAAATCCATAAAAGGGGTCCAAAAACCCAAAAGTTTATTATCTTCTGCAAAGGGGTAATAGATTACCTAGTAGAAAAAAATTTCAAAATCTCATAAACCTCCCCTTTTTTTTTTTCTTTCAATTTCTCGATTATTATAGTATTTCTTAACTTTCCATATATAGAGACAGATAGACTATAAATGAGAAATGACATCTCTATGTCAATATCCATCTTCTTCGATTGAATGACATCTCTTATGTCAATGACACCAAAGGGAGGGATATGAATCATGGAATGGGATATAGAGGGAATATAATGAAATGAACCACTTTGAGTTCCCTTGAAAGAGGGCTGGACAGAGCCGACGAAAAGTTCAGGAGTTACGAAGGCTTGGACTCATTTGTTCATGGGTTGAAAACGGGTTGAACTCTAGGTAAATCTCCCGTTGTTCCCCCAGTAGCTCAGTGGTAGAGCGGTCGGCTGTTAACTGACTGGTCGTGGGTTTCCCAATCTACTTAGGAGTTGGATTAATTCCAAAGGTGGATTAATTCCAAATTAAAGATGAAGATTGAATTAAAGGGCTCGCTTTGAGCCTTAGGTTAGGTAACCCACCCCCCTGTCTTTGTTTCTTTGCATTCTATCTCATCGATCACATTCTGTTCTACGATATTTTAGAATCACCCTCAATACCTGGTGTAGATCCGAAAATCCCTTGTAAATCATAATTAAGTAAATCGCCAATTAAAATTCCCCCAGATGATGACTGCAGTGCATCAAAGTGATCATCAATTCCCCCGATAGCCACAATTATCGCGATCACATTGTGTGACGAGACATTTTTGCTTTGCTACTAATCCTTATCTTGTACTTTATCTTGTACTTGCTCTGCTATTCTGCCCAAGCCTGGCTGAAGTAAGAGTTGGGGTAAAACACAAATATGCTGATTCGAAAAGGGTTACTATATGTAAATTTTCCTCTTCCATTCAAGATAAATAAAAAAAAGGCCTTCCATTTCGACAAAGACCCATCAATAGCTTTGCGTCGCTATCCGATCAGGTTTTTCCCCTACCCCAGAGGGTAAAGGAAAGGTCCTTCCCTTTTGGGCGGTTGTGGGCAGGAGAGTTCGAACCCCGACACATGGTTCGTGGCCGTGCTCTAATCCTCTGAGCTGGGCCCCACCCCGTCTCCGCTGGATCTGACCGGGTACCCTCAAAAAACCTTCCTCTCCTCAGCCATATTTGGGGTTTAAAGAAGATTGGGCGTTTCTCTCTATAAGAACAGCGCTTTCCCCGAGGTTGGGGTGGGAAAAGAATGTCATAATTGGGGTTTGAATAGACGACCTTTGAAATTTTATTTTCTCTTTTTCGCATATTTTAAAAGTCAAATAGGGGGTGTTAAGCTTTTATCATTCGGGCGTCAGGCTTTTTTTCCACAGGACCTCTAAATATCGTCACCGCATTAGGTTTAACCACCAGTTCGGGATGGATTGGTGTGGTTCCCCCTACGCCTAGACACCAGAATATCAACCATGAACGGGAAAGATGAAAAAGCATGATTTGGGTAGTGATTGTGAGGCCCCAATTCTTGACTGGAAAGGGGCACCAAAGGGCCCCTGCCCTTCCATCCCTTGGATAATGAGAGGGGAGGGGGAGCAGGGGTTTTTCATGTTGTCAAGAGTTGAACAATGAAAATAGATGGCAGTGCCTGATCAGATGATCCAAGTCATTTGGGGAAAAAGGTTCAAATCTCTCGGTCTGTTAGGATGCCTCATGCATACATCCTGCCTTCCGCCGGACCTATCATGATGACAGCTCGTCTCCCGTGACCTTTTCTTGAAATTTTCAATACTTCTGTCGCTCCATCCCCGCAGAGCGAGAACCCGTCGCTGTCTCGGCTGTACTGCCGAAGGCTCTGGGGGGAAATCGGAATAGGAGGCCTCATCTTGGGGTGGGCTTACTGCTTGGATGCTTTCAGCGGTTATCGCTCCGCCCGGCTGCCCGCGTTTACCGTGGGCACGATACTGGTACACCCGGGGGTGCGTCGCCCCGGGCCTCTACTAGAAGGTCCTCTCAATGCTCTAACGCCCACCGGATATGGACCGAACTGTCTCACGACGTTCTGAACAGCTCGCACCGCTTTAATGGGCGAACAGCAGCCCTTGGCATACTACGGCCCCAGGTGGCGAAGAGCCGAAAATCGGGTGCCAAAACCCGTCGATGCAACTCTTGGGAAGATCGGGCCCTTTTTCCTAGGTAACTTTTATCCGTTGGGCGACAGCCCCTTTCCCCTCGGCACCGTCGGGTCATAAGGCCGACTTTCGTCCCCCGCTCGACAGGTGGGTCTTACAGTCAAACTCCCCTTTTGCCTTTGCACTCAGGCCAATTTCCCTCCCGGGCCCCAAACCTTTGCACGCCTCCGTTACCTTTTGGGGGGGCCTACGCCCCCTAAAAATGTCTACCTGAGGACTGTTCCCCTTTGGGCCCCTAGGGCTACCTGGAGTTAAATTCTAGCTCTTCAGGTGGTATCTCACTGATGGCTCAGGCCCCCGAAAAGGGGGGCCTTCTTCGCCTTCCACCTAAGCTGCGCAGGAAGGCTTTAAACCAATCCCAGGAAAAATGTAAGCTTCATAGGGGCTTTCTGTCCAGGTGGAAGTCCGCATCTTCACAGACATGTCCCATTTCACCGGCCTCTCTCCGAGACAGTGCCCAGATCGTTACGCCTTTCGTGCGGGGCGGAACTTCCAACAAAATTTCGCTACTTAGGACCTTATGATTACGGCCGCCGTTCGGGAGCCCGGGCGCCGGCTCCCCTGTCATCAGGTCACCAACTTCCTTTACCCCGGCACTGGGCGGCGTCAGCCCCCCTGCAGTCTTACATTTGCGGAGACCTGTGTTTTGAGTAAACAGTTTGCCCAGGCCTGGTCACTGGACCCCCGGGAGCACCCTTCTCCCGGTTTCAGGGCTATTTTTCCGAGTTCCTTAGAAGGTTGTCTCGCGCCCTGGTATTCTCTACCTACCCACCTTTTCGGTTTTTAGGTACAGGTACCCTTTTGTTGAAAAGGGCTTCGAGCTTTTTCCTGGGAGTATGGCATAGGTTACTTCAGCGCCGTAGCGCCTGGTACTCAGCATTGGCTCGGGCATTTTCTCTACCCCTTCTTCCTGCAAGCAAGGTCACCTTGCGTCCTTGAACAAATAACCATCTTTCAGCGCCTGCCTCCTCCTCCCTCAGGACCAACAGGAGTAGTACGAAAATATTCACCTGTTGTCCATCGGCTACGCCTTTGGGCCCTGATCCCCGGGGCCTGACTCACCTCCGTGGACACCCGCGGAGGAACCTTGGATTTTCAAAGGGCATTGGATTCCCCACCAATGTTTGCGTTACTCAAGCCGACATTCTCGCTTCCCACTTCGTCCACACCTGTTTGCGGGTGCTTCCCTCTAAGGCAAAACGCCCCCTACCGTGCATTTTCATCCCACAGCTGGCAGATCCTTAGCCCGTTCATCTTCAGCGCAGAGCGCTCGATCAGTGAGCTTTACGCCTCTTTCAGGGTGCTGCTTCAGGAAAACCTCCTGGCTGTCTCTGCCCCTACCTCCTTTATCCTGAGCGGTCATTTGGGCCTTGGCTGGTGATCCGGGCTGTTCCCTCTCGACGATGAAGCTTATCCCCATCGTCTCCTGGCCGACGCCCGGCCTGTTTTTTGGGTCATATCTAGTATTCAAGTTTGCCTCGATTTGAACCCTCTCGCGGCCCCGCACCGAAACAGTGCTTTCCCCTAGATGTCCAGTCAGCTGCTGCGCCTAAAGGGGCCATTTCGGGAGAAACCACCCCAGCTCTGGGTTCAGTGGCATTTCACCCAACCCACAACTCATCCCCCTGATTCTTCATCAGTCGGTTCAGACCTCCACTAGTTTCACAAGCTTCATCTGGTCATGGATGGGTACCCAGGTTCGGGCCCTTTTGCATTGACAATCCTTCCTAGGACTCGCTCGTTACGGCTCCGGTGGGTTCCCCAACCCAAGCCCCCTTATGAGTCGCCGGCTCATTTTTCCCAACAGGCACCGGTGGGATACATTCTCCTCCCACTGCTTGGAGCTCAGGGTTTTCCCTGTTCTTTTTCACCCCCCCGATAGAGTTCTTTCCCTTTTCCCTCACATTTTACTTCGCTATCAGTCACCCAGGGGGTATTTGTTCCAAGGGGGTCCCTTTCCCCCCTTCACACAATTCCCCGTGCCCCACTCTCTGGGTCCAGGCCAAGCTAAATGATGCTTTAGCTACTGGACTCCCATCTGGGTGCAGCACTCCACTGCTTCGCCCCAGCAGCACGCATTTGCTCTCCCACAACCCCCTTTTTTTACAGTTTGGCTACTCCATTTCGCTCATAAATACTGCGGAATCGCTTTTTGCTTTCTTTTCCTCTGGCTACTAAGATGTTTCAGTTCATGGGTTGTCTCTTGCCTGCCCATGGATTCAGCGCGTTCGAAAAGGGTTTACCTATTCGGAATCTCCCCGGGTCTGTCTTTTCCTTTCCCGAAGCATTTCGTCGCGCTGCCCTTCATCGTCTCTGGTGCCTGGTATCCACCGTAGCCTTTCCTCATTTGGCTCGCCATTAAAAATTTAAAGTTAAGGCTATGCCATCCTAAAATTGCTGCTAAATGGGAAGGATCTTATCAACGTCCATAAAGAAATCTAGATCGAACTGCCGAATCGGAAAAAAATTAGGTGCTATCATGGTATCAGTTAAGTTCACGGGCTGGAGATAAGCGGACTCAGACCGCTGACATCGCCACGGGTAAACCACCGCCTCTCAGGCCTCCCAGACTGATTCTCCATAGGAGGGCCCAAAGATGAACCCAAAAACTCCCCCGAACACAGCTACAACTTTCATCTCTGTGCTCTCCAAGAGCACTCTTCTCAAAAAAACTCAAAGGGGTGCTGAGTTGGGTCCCATTCTAAGGATTCTTGTGGTTCGGAGAATCCCGCTTCACAGGGAACCAGGAACGGAGGCTCTCCCCTTTTCCCCGACTTTTGGTCTTAAGAAAGCTGGTTTAGAACAGGGGATTGCCCTTCTCCAAACCCTTACTGCAGCCAGAGCGGACAGCTAATGCCTTCCACTTATTGAACAGGGTCTATGGGCGGTCCGTGACCCTGGATCCGAAGGCGTCCTTGGGGTGATCTCGTGGTTCCCACCCCAGGGTGGAGACGATGAGGCCCCAGTCCATGTTTCCCTTTCCCCTTTTCCACATTTCGCTAAAAGGGGTTTTGAAGGGAATGGTATAAGCTATTCATGAGGCCAGCAGTCCTCTTCCCAGATCCCAGATGAGGGAACCTGGGAGCCGGACTCAACTATCGTCCATGTACCAGTCATACTAGATCTGACCAATTTTGCCCATCCTCCCCCTTACGTTCTTGGCAGCCCTTCTTTTTGTCTCAGTAGAGTCTTTCAGTGGCATTTTCGGTCCTCTTCCTACTTAGAAAAAGTAGGCCCCCGGTTCAGGTACAAGATACTATCATTCCCCTTTTTGGACAATTAGACATCAACCCGTAATCAAGCGGCCCAATTGAAAGGCGAGCTCTAAGCTAGCTATATCCCCCAGGCCTGGGTATGCATAAAAAAGAAGTCAGATGCTTTTTCTATTCTTTTCCCTGGCGCAGCTGGGCCATCCTGGACTTAGACGGGCCTCGCCCGTGAAGTAAATCATCGCCCTACAGTCACCCAAATTTGGGGGAGAGAAAAAAAGATTCTTTTTCAGAGGCACACCTTCCCGAACACAGCATACAACTCTCCGTTGCTGCGCTCTTCAGTGTTTGTTCCTTCTCCCTCACCGGAAAAAGTCTTTGTAAAATAACTCCGATGGGAAGAAAAAAAAAGGCGTTAAGAGACCCTCCGGGCAACCCTAGACACTCTAGACCCTTTTTTCAAACCTGCTCCCCATTTCGAGTCAAGAGATAGATAAATAGACCACCCCATTGCACTGATCTTGGGGCGCTCTGGTGCCTGAGAGGTCGAAGACCAAGTGATTATTTATCCAAACATTCTTCTTATGGCTAGATCCAATCTCTGGTCCCCCCCAGAAAGGAAAAATTTCACGTTCTTCCTTTCGGGAAGGGAGGATTGAAATCCTTGATTGCTGCTTTATCCAGACCTCCGGGAAAACCCAAGAAAAAAAAGGCTCGAATGGTACGATCCCCCCGTCACCCCAGAATAAAAGAGGTGATCTCGTAGTTCTTGGTCTGTGAGATGCGTTGTAGGTGCTCCATTTTCCCTTGAGGAACCTAAACCTGTGCCCCAAAGAAATAGCTGCACTAACTGATAAGGGATGTATGGATTCTGGGAAGAGGGGCCATAGTGGTCCCGGACCCTTGGATCCCAGAGTGAATAGAAGTTAGATCTACATTGGATCTCACCCAAAAAATCGCTTATCTATCCTCCTGGGGATAAGTTTAGTTTTCAAACTCCGATTCGAAAAAAAAAGGCCTTTGCTAATGTCCTTGGATGATCCCCCATCTGGGGGCCCGGGCCCTGATAGGCATTGAACTATCCATGTGGCTGAGGCCCCCCGGCCCAGGCACAACGACGACCCAATTATCAGGGGGCGCTCTGCCACGGGGCCCTGGCCCGTCGTGTGGGCTCCCCAGTGGGAGGCCTGCTTGCGCAGAAGAAACCCCATCCCTCTCTTTCATCACTTCCATGTGCGCCACACGTGAGGACATGGGGCCAAAAAAGGATCCTATCAACTTTTTCCGACCTAGGATAATAAGCTCATGAGCTTGGTCTTACTTCACCGTCGAAACGAAGGGACTTCTTTCCCAAAGCAGCTCGGCAGCTCCTTCTTTTTGGGTGTGAAGCGGTGTCAACCAAAATCCCAACAAACATAGCATTAGCTCTCCTGAAAGGAGGTGATCCATGCACAGCCAATTTGCTACCTTGGGACTTCCTCCATCACTGGCCGCCTCCGGCATCCCCCTCCTTGCAGTTAAGGTAACGACTTCGGGCATGGCCCGCTCCCATAGTGTGACGGGCGGTGTGTACAAAACGGAACAGTTCACCCCCCGTATGGCTGACCGGCGATTACTGCGATTCCCCGGGTTCTGCGGGCGGTTGCGTACAATCCGAACTGAAGGGTTTTGGGGTTAGCTCACCTCGCGGGATCACTGACCCTTTTTTCCCGGCCATTTAAAACACGTTGTCCCCGGGCATAAGGGGCATGATAAACCCACTCATCCTCCCCTTCCTCCCCGGGTTATCACCCAGTCTGTTCCCCGGGTTCCAAACTCAATGGGGAACTAAACACGAGGTTGCCTCTTGCAGGACTAACCCCAAAACCTTACAGCACGAAAAAGACAGCACCATGCACCACCTTTTCCGCGTTCCCCAAAACACCCCTCTTTCAAGAGGATTCACGGCATGTCAAAACCCTGGTAGGTTCTTCGCTTTTCATCGATTAAAAACCCCCATTTCTCCACCGCTTGTCGGGCCCCGTCAATTCCCTTTGAGTTTCATTCTTGAACCCCGTACTCCCCAGGCGGGATATTTAAAGCGTTAGCTACAGCACTGCCGGGGGCGATCGCACGCCTAGTATCCATCGTTTACAGCTTGGGACTACTGGGGTTTTCTAATCCCATTGCTCCCCACTTTCGTCTCTCAGTGTCAGTGTCGGCCCGAGTGCTTTCGCCGTTGGTGTTCTTTTCCCATCTCTCGCATTTCCACCGCTCCCGGAAAATTCCTCTGCCCCCCAAACCCTACTCCAGCGGTAGTTTCCACCGCCTGTCCCGGGTTGAGCCCTGGGATTTGACGGCGGACAGTCCCTACAGACCTTCGCACCGCATTCCGGATAACGCGCATCCTCTGTCTTACCGCGGCTGCTGGCAAATTAGCGATGCTTCCTCAGATACCGTCATTGTTTCTTCTCCGAGAAAAGTTCAGACCCGTGGGCCTTCTACCTCCCCAGCATTGCTCCGTCAGCTTCCCCCCATTGCGGGGAAAAATTTCCCCCTGCTGCCTCCCGTAGGGGTCTGGGCCGTGTCTCAGTCCCAGTGTGGCTGATCATCCTCTCGGAAAACCGGGTACACATCATCGCCTTGAGGCTATTGCCTACCAACTAAACTAATCAGGCCAGAGCCCCTCCTCGGCGGGTTCCTCCTTTTCCCCCTCAGCCTGCGGGGGATTTAACCGTTTTCCCGTTGTTGTTTCCTCCCAAGGGCAGAGTTCTTACGCGTACTCCCCTCCGCCGCTGACACCACCCCCTCCGACTTGCATGTGTTAAGCATGCCGCCAGCCTTCATCCTGAGCCAGGAAACGAACTCTCCATGAAATTTTATAGTTGCTTCCTGCTTCCTTGTTCGTAGACAAAGCGGATTCAGTGTCTTTTATTCCAGAGCCACCAACCCGTATCCATGCGCTTCATGTAGCCTGGGTTCGCTCCCAGCAATATACCTTCCCTACCTATCACTCAATCCCTGACCTCTTATCCATTCTCCTTGGATACGGACGGGGGGGCAATCAAAAATAGAAAAACTACGAGGTTTAGGGATAATCAGGCTCCAGCAGGGGCTTCCCACGTCAGGTGCACTCTACCTGATTATATCCACTCCCCCATCGAGAAATAGAACTAACTAATCCAAAGGCCAAAGGGTCGAAGACTGCGCCACTATTCTGAACAACTTGGAGCCGGGCCTTTTTTTCCCCACTATTTGGATGGATAGTAAAATAATGGGAAAAATAAGTTCAGTTCCTTTTTTCCTATCGGAAATAAGTTGCTGGATTCGAGCCATACCATGGTTTCATAAAAGAAAACCCGTACGATTTTCCCGATCTAAATCGAGCAGTTTTTCCCCAGAAGAAGATTTTTATTCAGCTATTCTATTCGATACTGGTAGGAAAAGAACCGATTCGGTATTTTTAAAAAGGGGAAAAGCAGAACCAAGTCAGATGATACGGAAAACCCTTCTTCTTGCCCAAAAATCTAACCATTTCCAGAAGGAACTGGGCTCCATTTCTTTCAATTTCCATTCAATTTCCCTTTTCCCCTATGTGTTTCACCCCTTTTTGAGACCTCGAAAAATAAATGGAAAAATTTCCCTTTTCCAAGAACACATACAGATTCGTCACTACAAAAGGATAATGTACCCATTCTACTTTTTTCATTTATGAATTTCATAGTAAAAAGAAATACATGTCCTACAGGACAAAATTTGTAACTTGCTATCCTCTTGCCTAGCGAGGCAAGAATTGACCTTGGGGAAAAGGAACTGATTCATTCGGATCGACATGGCCCCAACTCCATTTGCCAGAATCCTGTTGTATATTTGAAGCAGGTTGACCCCCTTGCTTCTCCCCATGGTACAACCCTCTTCCTTGACCCCCTTTGCTCCCCCGGCCCACAGAACAGAACAAAAAAAAAATGTAGGACTGGTGCCAGCAGTTCTCACGGAAGAAAGGACCCCACCGACCGAGATCACTAATAATATAATGAAAAGAACTGCCCTTTGTATTCTTTCCCCAGTTTCTGTTGCTACCGGGCTCGCAATCCCATCGGATCATATAGATATCCCCTTCCCAAAACAACATGGGTCATCGAAAGGATCCCGGGCGACTCCCCAAACATACAGCCGGATATTTCTGGGAAAAATTTTTTCCTATTTGAAGGTTACATAACCCCCATGGATAAGCTCACTAGCCGTCAATTTGGGTCCAATTCGGGATTTTCCTTGGGAATATCGGGAAGGAAATTGGAGAAAGTAATAATATCGATTCATACAGAAAGAAAGGCTCTCTATTGAGTTAGAGCGCTATACCTATGGGATAGGGATAGAGGAAGAGGAAAAACAGAAGATTTCACATAGTACTGACTTTTTGATCGAAAATCAATCTTTCGCGCGTATCCACTTCGCTCGATTTGAAAATGGGTCAAATACCAGGATCAACTTAAACCTATGGGACTTAGGAATGATGGAAGGGAATAAAAAGAGAAAAAAAAATCGAGGCCAAAACAAAGAAGAAAAAACAGGCAATAAAAGAAATAAAAAATCAAATAAATAAAATAAAAATTAAAAAATAAAGTAGAGATAGAAGAGCCCAGATTCCAAAATGAACAAATTCAAACTCAAAAGGATCTTTCTGGTTCTCAAAGAAGAATGAAGACGAAAAGTTGATCGAGAAAGATCTCTTATTCTTATTATAAAAAGATCAGTGATTTATTCATATGTTAAATTTAAAAATATAATCTTCTCCTTTGATCACTTAAATGGAAAAGTGCTCCCATTTGGAACAGCAAGCTTGTGACTGGGTGGTCTTAGTTTCCCCTTCGGGACGGAGTGGAAGAAAGGAGGGGATTCTCAGACGAGGAAGAAAGGATCAATTACTTCGAAAAGGTTGAACGAGGAGCCGTTGAGGTGAAAATCTGTGCAAGTTTCTTAAGTGGCAATAAGGTGACTTATCTTTACTTTTCCACTATCACCCCAAAAAACCAAGCTCTCCTTCGTAAAGTTGCCCGAAATTTTACGATTAATTCTAGTTTGAAATCTGCTTATATACCCAAATTTTTGGCCATAATTTACAAGAACATTCTGTAGTAATTGTAAGAGGAGGAAGGGTTAAAGGGTTTGCGGTGTGAGATATCACATTTTCGAGGAACCCCAGATCTGTCGAAGGATCGTCAACAAGGGCGTTCTGGTGCGTTTTTAAAATTCTTATCCAAGATTTTTTTCATTTGATGATGCCATGTAAATCGCTAGAAGAAAATGTAGGAAATATATAGCTACAATAACAGTTTCTAAGGGACTAAAGCAGGCTCTGCATGAGGCAAAGATCTTCTTTCTAAAGAGATTCGATTCAGAACTTTTATTTCCAGGTTTAATAAGGAAATCATTTGGTTTCCCTTACTTTGTCCTGTAAACAAACAATTCAAAATACCCCCGACTTCACACAGAAAGGTCCAAGTCAAATAACAATGATTGAACACTTCTTTTTACATTACACTATTCCGGAAGCCCAAGGACTCGATCGTGTGGATATGTAAAATGGTTCCAACCCCTACTAGGAAGAAAAGGGAGAAACGGATACTAAATTTTTAAAATTGGAAGTAAACAAATTCCATACTCGACCCTCATGAATACATATAAATTCTGCTGAAAGCCGTATTCGAGAAAGTCATGTACGCATTTGGAGAATCTTTCATATCTTTCAGATCCACCCTAAAATTATGGGTTTAAAAAAGCCAAAATAAGTGATTCTTTTGTATATAAAAAGCGATTCTTGAACCTCTTTCACGCTCATGTCACGTCGGTACTGCAGAAGAAAAACTGAAAAAATCCGTCAATTTATCATGTCGATTAGTTAACATGTTGGTTAACCGTATTATGAAACACGGAAAAAAAATCATTGGCTTATCAAAATTACCCTATCGGGGCCGTGAAAAAGATTCAGCAAAGACAGAAACAAATCCACTATCTGTTTTCGTCAAGCAATACGTGGAGTAACTCCCGATATGGCAGTAAAAGCAAGACGTGTAGGCGGACCCGACCCCATCAATTTCCCCTATTGAAATGGGATCTACACAAGGAAAAGCCCCTTACCATTCTTGGTTGTAGGGCACCCCGAAAACGTCGGGTCGAAATATAGCTTTCAGTTTTTCCCAAATTTAAATGGATGCTGCCAAAGGGAGTGGCGATGCACTATACATAAAAGGAAAGAACTCATAGAATGGCAGAGGCAAATAGGCTTTTGCACTTTGGTAATCATAAAACAGGATCTAAAAGACACATGAATCCATGGATCCTTCTTCTCGATCGGAAAGAATCAATAGAAAAAAAAGATGAATTAAAATTAAATTTATCTTTCTCGAAAAAAAAGAAAAAGGAAAAAAGATGAAACATAAACCATAGATAAACTAAGCCTCCAGAGGCTTGCTAAGAAATAAGAAAGAGGAATCTTGTGGAAATATCATGGAAAAAAGGTTTGATCCTATTCATGAGATTCCGTAAATATCCTTTCCCAAAAAATAAAAAGGTTCAGAAAAAATTTTGGGACTTTTCCGGAGATTGGATGCAGTTACTAATTCATGATCTGGCATGTACAGGGAAAACTTCATTCTCGATTCGACGAATTTTTATGAAAGCTTTTCCCTTTTGCTTCTCTTCCATAGGTTTCATTTCCCAGAATGTATCCAAATTTTTTGGGCCCTAATTCTTCTTCTGATGATCATTCAACCTCTGATCAAAAAATGAAACCCTTTGGGTTTTATTTCATCTCTTCAACAAAAATTTAGTTGAGCATAACGGCCTATTGTTTCCGATGGAGAGAAAAAGGTTAGCTTTTCGGGGAAATTTCCCCCAAAAGGGAAAAATTTCCAAAATCCCAATTTCTTATTTTACTATATTCAACTCTATGTATTCCTCTTCCATAAATACATTGAATGTACAGAAATGGCTAAAAGTTTCTGTTATTAGTATTATCTTCTCTAGGAGAGTTTTTATGTGGTGTTTTTGATTTAATAACTATCTTTGTTTGCTCCCGAATGTTTCAGTTTATGTTTTCCCACCTATTATTTGGGTATACCAAAAAGATGTACAGTCTAATGAGGCTACTACAAAAAAATTTACTCATGGGTGGGAACAAGCTCTTCTATTCTGGTTCATGGTTTCTCTTGGCTATATGGTTCATCTGGGGAATCAGACTTCAAAAATAGTGAATGGTCTTATCAATACACAAAAGTATAACCCCAGAATTTCAATTTCGCTTATATTCATCACTGTAGGATTGGTTCAAGCTTTCCTCAGTCCCTTTTCATCAATGGACTCCTGACGTATACGAAGGATTTGCGGTTCGTTCGACAAATTCTACCTCTATATCTATCTCTGAGATGTTCAGATTTTTCAAACTCCATAGACATGCAGAAGAAAATGCTATCCCCACTCCAGACCAGACATAACTTTTGCAAAAAGTTTATTGCTTGATCTTTTTTGTTCAAATAACAATTAAGGAGTGAAGCGGGTCGGAACAGCGAATCTCTTTATGATAAACAGATCCATTTTGCAAGTTCGTTGTACGGGTAGTTCCACCACAAAGGATCGGACTAATGTATACAATGCTTGGATTATCGATGTAAGATGCTGCATGGTTGGTTCTCATCCTTCCAGGACTACAGAGTGTAATGTAGCCGGAGCATCCGTTGACAAAGGGGATCACCTAAGATGATCATCTCATAGCAGCTGTGAGAACAAGATCAAATCAGATGGTTCTATTTTCAATCTTTCTGGCTTGCTCCTAGAACCAGGTCGAAAGATTGAAAAAGTCAGTCATTCACAACCACTGATGAAGGATTCCTCAGGCGTTAGGTTAATCTTTTTAGAAATCGAACAGATTCAGTCTTATACGCGCGAGGAAGGTAATCAAAAAGAAAAAGATGAGTTCTTCTTTCTTTTTATCGCAAACCGTGCCCGAGATAGAAAGTCATGCACAGTTTTGAATGAGAGAAAGAAAGTGAGAATCCTCTTTCGACTCTGACTCTCCCACTCCAGTCGTTGCTTTTTCTTTCTGTTACTTCGAAAGTAGCTGCTTCAGCTTCAACCACGCAATTTTCGATATTCCTTTTTATTTTTTCTACATCCAAACGAATGGCATCTTCTTACAAATCTAGCTATTCTTAGCATGATATTGGGAATCTCATTGCTATTACTCAAACAAGCATAGAAACGTATGCTTGCACTTATTTAAATCCACATCAGTCAAATCGGATAATAATTATTGGAATAATTGTTGGAGACTCAAAGTGAAGTGGACATGCAAACATGATAACTTATGTGTTGTTCTATATCTACATGAATCTAAGACTTTTGCTTGCATTGTATTATTTAGTCTGCGTACCGGAACTGATAACATTCGGGATTATGCAGGATTATACCACAGATCCTTTTTTGGCTCTCTCTTTGGCCCTATGTCTCTGCTTATCCTAGGGGTCTTCCTCCACTACTTAGGATTTTCAGAAAGCTCCATCTATTCTGGTGTGGATGGCGGGGCAGGCCTATATATTTCTTAGTTCAATAGGACTCCTTACGAGCGTTGTTTCTATCTACTATTATCTAAAAATAATCAGAAGTTGTGTGGCTAGACGAACCAGAAATAACCCCTCACGTGCGAAATTATAGAGTCTCCTTTAAGATCAAACAATTCCATCAGTACGGTATGACTGTATGTGTGATAGCATCTACTATACCAGGAATATCCAATGTTCCATTCTTACAATTGCTCAGGATACCCTCTTTTATTTTTAACTACAAATTCTATTCTTAGTTCAAGTCCCTCTTACCCCAACTGGAATAAAAGAATTAGTAAAGTCTGTTCAAAATGGAATGGGCTGATTTATGAACTTATAATCATGGAATCTCGTCGATTCCGCGTTTGCCTCTGATTCATTCTATTCAGACCAGACCGGAATGGGGTTATGTACATTCTTATTATGAGAAGGAGTCATTCAAGCCTAACAAATAGTACTATGTTTACATGTGGATTCACGTCATTTACATTCTATTTAGGGAATAGGCTCAATCGGACCTGCTGTTGTAATCTATCGCTATTTGGGTACCATGCCGCTTCTTTGGCTTCTATTGAATCGAGAAACCATTTGTTGTACATCTTTTGAAAATATAAGGATAGTCTCCTCCGGATAACATAATTCCTCAGTTTTAAAGTCTGACTCGGGGGCCCTTAGCGCACCGATCATAAAAAAACCAAAACTCCCCCTTTTTCAAAATGTCCTTTTATTCCTATATCCACTAGATAGATATCATATTCATAGAATACGATTCCTTTCAAAATCCTTGATGGTGAAATGGTAGACAGGGAAATCAAAATTTTGTGCTAAAAAAGGGGTGGAGGGGTTCAGTCCTCTTCAAGGCTAATATTGAGAAAGCTCATTGAATGGCAATTCAAAAAGATTTCGGATCTAATAATATTGATATACGGTATCTTATGATCAAATTCCGCGATCCCGATCCCCGGGCCGGGGCTGGAATTGGAATAGGTTCGGGGCCCGGGTCACAAAAATTGGGGTCTTCTCTTCTAATGAAAAGGGGGTCTGTTT
>JAFKAK010000530.1:0-21404 GCA_019914995.1 Acanthochlamys bracteata
ACTTTGGTATTGCTCCTAGATCAAAATACAAATAATGAATCAGAGCACACAGAGCCATTTCATTTATCTCTTCTTATCTTCCTGTGAAGAAAAATATGGTGGACTAACTGATCTTTACATCAGTTGATGAAAAGCCCAATGCAACAAAATGCATGTTGGGTCTTTGAACAATTCGAATCATTTCGATAATAATTAGTTTGATCTGTTTTACCGAGAAGGTCTACGGTTTGAGTCCGTATAGCCCTAATACATTCTATTTTTGTATAGATATTGGTATTTTCGTTTAGTTTTTATTAGTATATCATTTCTCATAAGTACTTGTTTATTATGGACTGGCTGGTTGGTTTATAGAAATAGAAAAAGCATTACAAGTGCTTCTGATCCATAAAGACAGTAAAATAAAAAAATAAGTCATTCAATGGGGTTCAATCGGTATTTCTCAAATCTCGAATAAATACTCATTCTTCTTCATTATGAATTTTTTTTCCTATTTTCTTGTTTCATGATCAAGATATGCTTTTTGCTTTGATATATCCAATACAGTCAATTCAATTTAGTAAGTGAAAATCATGACATGATTCTTTTTAAACCCCAACTGCACCAACAAATGGAATTCTAAGTCAAATGGATCAATGTATCAATGTGCCTCTTCTATATTCTGAATTGACTTTAATTGGGAATTTTTTCTATTGAATCCTTCAATAATCTATGATTCTTTCTATCTATTAGAACTATTTTCTGTAGATTATTTACAATTTCGACGTCGATTATACCACTCCACTCTTTGCTATTTTTCATTCTTGGATGCATTAGAATTTTGTTTATGTATTCATATCGAATCACTAAGAAGTCAATAAAGCATAATCTCGAATGAAAAAAAAAAATGAAATTCTTATTTCATTTCATGAAATATTATTTTTATTCATTCTATTTCAGTATAATGAAAATATAATGAATAAAATTCATTAAATTAATAAGTATAAAAAATTATATAATATATTTAAAATATAAGGATAACATACTAGTAAATTAACATACTATACCATACTAATAAATAGATTTATATATTATATATTATCGAATAATTCAGCCTATTCCACATTCATAGGAGTACATTTATGTTTCTGCTTCACGAATATGATATTTTCTGGGCATTTCTAATAATATCAAGTGCTATTCCTATCTTGACATTTGTCATTTCAGGAGTTTTAGCCCCGATTAGTAAAAGGACCAGAGAATTCTCAGTTATGAATGGGTATAGAACCCTTAGAGCTGCTTGGGTACAATTTGCAATTTCTATTACATGTTTGCTCTAGTTTTTGTTGTTTTGATGTTGAAACAGTCTTTCTTTATCCATGGGCAATGAGTTTCGACATATTGGGTGTATCTGTATTTATAGAAGCTTTTATTTTCGTAACTTATCCCAATTGCAGTTTCGGTTATGAAAAAGCGTTGGGAATGGTCTTAGTTAAATATTCAGACAATCAAAATAAAAGGAAGGAAAAGATTACATTGAGACAGCTATGAATTTGATTGAATTTCCGTTACTTGGCCAAAACCAAACGAACCCCAATTCAGTTATTTCAATACACTGAATGATCTTTCGAATTGGTCAAGACTCTCCAGTTTATGGCCACTATATGGTACCAGTTGTTGTTTCATTGAATTTGCTTCATTAATAGGCTCACGATTCGACTTTGATCGTTATGGATTGGTACCAAGGTCGAGTCTGAGCAAGCAGACCTAATTTTAACAGCAAGCCACAGTAACAATGAAAATGGCTCCTTCTTTAGTGAGATTTATGAGCAAATGCCTGAAACCAAAATATGTCATTGCTATGGGAGCCTGTACTATTACAGGAGGATGTTCAGTACTGATTCTTATAGTACTGTTCGGGAGTCGATAAGCTAATTCCTGTGGATGTCTATTTGCCGGGCTGCCCACTAAAAACCAGAGGCAGTTATAGATGCTATAACGAAGCACAAGTAAGAAGATATCTCGAGAAATTTTGAAGATAGAACTGTGTCTCAAACCGGAAAATCGATGTTTTACTATCAATCACCAGTTTGATGTTCGGCGCAGTACTCATACTGGAACTTACGATCAAGATTGCTCTATCAATCACTATCCACTTCAAGAAATACCTTCTGAAACCCACCAGATCCAAAATTCAGTATCTTCCACGAATTTAGTAATTAGACAGGGGTCACGCTTCTTTGCGCAGAATAACAAAGAGGTCAATCTTTAAAAATTTCATTGTAAATGTGAATACACAGAAATCAAAATGTGGGAGAGATCAAGAAGATGCAGGGCCGTTTATCTGATTGGCTAGTCAAGCATGAAAGCTAGTTCATAGATCTTTGGTTTTGATTACCAGGAATAGAGACTTTACAAATAAAAAGCGGATTGGGATTCCATTGCTGTTTATTTTATATGTATATGGTTACAATTATTTACGCTCCCAGTATTGCCTATGATGTAGCACCGGGTGGATTTTTAGCTAGTGTCTATCATCTTACGAGAATAGAGTATGGTATAGATAAACCAGAAGGTGTATGCATAAAAGTATTTGCCCCAAGGAATAATCCTAGAATTCCTTCTGTTTTTCTGGATTTGGAGAAGTGCTGATTTTCAAGAACAGGAATCTTATGATATGTTAGAATCTATTATGATAATCATCCACGCCTTAAACGTATCTTGATGCCGGAAAGTTGGATAAAGGGTAAAGCCTGTAAGGACTATATTACCCAAATTTCTATGAAATACAAGATGCTCATTGAATAATAGAAACTAATGTTCATTTATACATATACAACACGATTCAGATTTCATCGAAGTCAGAATATCCTTATGTTCTAGAGTCAGTTTCTCTGGACTCTAATTCATATTATGGAGGGCTAAAATAAAAAGGCTCATTGCTATTCCCCAATTGGAAATATATCATATCTCTTAATATGAGCAAAAACAACAAAAGAAAAGAAAGATTTTGCACCATGACTATGACTTTGTACCGCGCATCATTTAGATGGACCTCAGAAATTAAAGTAAGTAGGAAAGTGAAGAAATAGAAAAAATATGAAAGAAAAATACGAAATTCAGAAATGAAAGGATCGTCTTTTATTTGTATTGTATCTGAATCTATTCTTATTCTTCAACTCCTCTAAACTTTTTAATCTTAATTTTAAAATAAAGGAACATAATCTCATTTTCTTCTTTACCATACCCATATTTTTTACCCATCTCTAAATGGTCTATATATGGATATATATGAAATGAATATTTATCCAATATATTATTTACATGTCAGGAACCAGATTTGAACTGGTGACACGAGATTTTCAGTCTCTGCTCTACCAACTGAGCTATCCCGACTTTCCGTGCATCATCTAGTGCTACTTGTATTATTCTATGTGTCAATTAAAGGACTAAACAAGGTTAAATTCAAAAAAAAATCTTAATCCCCAAATTTCTTAAGTCTTCAAAAGAAGACTTTATTTGCTTTATTTGTAAGTGTAAGGATAATGATTAGGTCTATTTTTGAATGAAAAAGGAGAGTAAATGAGAAAGTATAGTAAAGTTTGAATTGAAGTAAAGCGCTGATGAAAAAAAAAGACGAGAAATTAAATTAAATAGTTAGGAGATAAGACGGTCTTTTATTGGGGATAGAGGACTTGAACCCTCACGATTTCTAAAGTCGACGGATTTTTCTAGAAATTTCATTGTTGTCGTATTGACATGTAGAATGGGGACTCTCTCTTTATTCTCGACCGATTAATCAGTTTCAAAAAAGATCTCTCAGACTATGGAATAAATGATTTGATCAATGACTATTCCATTTTTCCTTCAACTTGATTTCGATGAAATCGATTCAATAACTCAGGTGGATTTGGGTTGTGATTAATCTTTGATATGTAAGTTTGTATACGTACGTATTAAATTGGTCAATACAGCCAGCCATCCTTTATGGAAAGGATTTCGGCACAACGCAACGCAATCAACTCCATTCGTTAGAACAGCTTCCATTGAGTCTCTGCACCTATCCTTTTTTTGATTCCAGTTTTCTAAACCCTGTTTTCTCAAAATAAAGATTTGGCTCAGGATTGCCCATTTTTAATTCCAGGGTTTCTCTAATTTGGAAGTTATCATAGCAGTTTCATACCAAGGCTCAATCCGGTAAGTCCGTAGCGTCTACCAATTTCGCCATATCCCCTTTGAGTCAGGATCTGAGTTATAATTCCATCCACTATTTCATATATCTTGGACCCATTAATTCATTAGATAATTATTCCATATCGAAAAGAGTGTATGCTAATATTTTTTTCGCCATCTCCATCATTTCATCTTTATTAGATGAACTGTATTTGTTTCAATCAGAAATGATTCTATCATTGATCTATCCCCAATTCAATATGGATAGATATATCCCACATATATGTCTCTCTCACTTTTATTTTACAAGGTGATTTGGAATACTGGAACGGTCGATATTCATTCTTTTTTTTCGTACAATCTCCTACTTTCGAATCAAGCCAGAGGAATATATCATTCAATTCAATTGTATCTTTATTTTTATCCTTTTTTCTTATCTTATTTCTTAGGTTTTAGACTATTACGCTCTATAGAATAGAATTTTTATAATAATTATTAGAATTTGCTATTTCTATTCTAACCAAGAAATAATTAGTTATTTCTTTTCTAATTAAGAAACAATTTTAAGAAATAACTAGATTTTTCTAATCATAATAGGTGAATGAAAATTAAATATAGATAAGATCTATAATAAAATAAAAAATAATAGAATTCTATTATTTTTTTCGTCATATGGTATTCATATATCAGTCATATGATATATATAATATGATATATATATATATATATTCTAATATAGAATGCCTAGAATGCCATATTTTCTATATTATTAGAAAATTAATTCTATTAGAACAATGTGATTCGTTCTAATCATAACTATAGAAACTAGCTAAATAATATTTTATTAATATATTAATGACTGATAGCCGAGATTCAATAGTTTACTAAATTCCTATACACATATTTTATGTGAGCCCGCTTAGCTCAGAGGTTAGAGCATCGCATTTTGTAATGCGATGGTCATCGGATTCATTCGATAACCGGCTTTTTATATATCATTTATCAATGATCATCCCTCTCTTCTTTCTCCCAAATATAGATCACCGATCTATTATGTTTATGTTGTGTAAATGAATAAAAAGGATTGAAGACAATTTTATTTGGTCTCTACAGAAGAAAACAAATCATAAAAGAACAAATCATAAAACGCAGCCTTAACACTATATACACTATATATATACAAAAAATAAAAAATCTGAATTATTGATATATTCATTTTATTCTGCTTTTGTTTTTTTTTAGTAATTCAGAAAATTTAGCTTTGCTTTGTTTATTATTTAGTTCAGTCTTAATTTCTATTTTTTTGTCAAATTTCATTCAATAAAAAGGAGTCTTTTTATTTTATGTCTCGTTACCGAGGACCTCGTTTCAAAAAATACGCCGTCTGGGGTTTACCGGGACTAACTAGTAAAAGACCCAGATCTGTAAGTGATCTAAAAACCAATTGCGTTCTGGGAAAAGATCTCAATATCGTATTCGTCTAGAAGAAAAACAGAAATTGCGTTTTCATTATGGTCTGACAGAGCGACAATTACTTAGATATGTACATATTGCCGGAAAAGCCAAAGGGTCAACAGGTCAGGTTTTACTACAACTACTTGAGATGCGTTTGGATAACATCCTTTTTTGGTTGGCTTCGACCATTCCTGGAGCACGGCAACTAGTTAACCATAGACATATTTTAGTTAATGGTCGTATAGTGGATATACCGAGTTATCGTTGCAAACCCCGAGATATTATTACGATAAAGATAAAGAAAGATCGCTCTGATTCAAAATCATATTGTTTCATCCCCCCGAAATTGCCAAACATTTGACTATTGATGCATTTGCAATATAAAGATTAGTAAATCCAAATAATAGAACAGTAAAGCATCAGTTTGAAAATAATTGATTATTGGTTGTAGAATATTATTCCCGTCAGACTTGAACCTATCAAAATGATATTAGGGTTTTCAATTCTTTTTACGCTCTTTTAGAATATTGGTATTTTATACAGAAAGAAAATTTCTATCAAATTCTATCAAATAGCAAATAAACTAAAGTTTTACTCTTGGAATGGAATAAGGGTTATTTTTTTATACATTTATGGTCGGGTCGGTAGACGGTAACCTATCAAAAAATTGACCCTCAGTAAACAAAAAGCCTACAGGGTTTGCACACCTTGAACCACTCGGCCATCTCTTAGACAATCTTATTCTCTTAATCTTATTATTCACAGAAACTGGTGAATAGAGTTCTTCATATTATTGCAGTACAGTATAACCGAAGTTATAGGAATCTAAAATTTCAAATTTCCTATTTCTCAAAATTCTTTTTCAACCATACCATAGATCTATTAAAGATCTATTAAATTCAATCTATTAAATTCCTGAATATCTGAGAATTTTTGTATTTCCATGGTGTATACACCTTATGGATATGGAATGGAAAAAAAATGTAATGGAAACAAAACGTGTTTATTACTCTATTTTTTTCTCGTGGAAATTATTCCAGTAATCCTTTTTTTTTTTTTTGGATCATAATCAAATCAAAACTTATCAGATATCACAATCATAATAAAAAGGGGTACTTTTCTTGTTTATTCAAATTAGATGGAAATAGAAGTTCCATTCATTCGTATACTAAATGTAAATGGGCCAAACAATCCCAATTTCTCTTTCTTTTGCCAAAGCAAAAAAAGAGACAAGTTAACATCTCTTTTATTATTATTATTACATTAGAATTAGTCTGTTTTTATGTCATTTTGTACTGTACAATTCCTTTGTTTGTGATATTTTCCCCCAATACGAGGGTAATGAGAAGAATCAGAGAATGGATTACTAATTATACTAGATCTATAAATGCAGAAATTTTATTGATAAGACCTCTTCAATTGCCACATCTTATTATGAAATAATTCGACAACCCTCAGGAGAAAAAAGGCATTTACTTATTGCGAGATGGTGTGATTTGATTATTTTTCTTGTTTTTTTTTTAGACCCAGTCTTACGAGAAAAAGACGTGGTTCGAGATAGAAAGAAAATGAAAAGCGCCTGATGAAGGTGAAGTTTGAGATATAACAATTCCTTCTGTCGTGTATCCTCGTTTAATACAGCCTCATACTTTCAATTGTCGATTTTTAGTATTGAGCGAAAGGCCTATAGGTAGGTGCGGGTCAATCCTACTACACTAGTACCAATAGGCGGCATATGAAGCGCTACAATCAGGAATCAACAACACGAAATCCTTTGTTATAAAGTACCCTTTCACATATCGGTATCGGGGCTAAAAAGAATGGTTAGGACAACAAACATCCATCTCGTTCGTACTTTGATACCCATATAACCATCAAAGATCGTTAGTGACTAATTCCTGAAAATAGGAGGCGTTGAGGACAAAAAATTGTTGGAGTTACTATTGTATTTAGCAATTAATAGAGGGTTGGTGTTAAGAAAAAAGCTCTTGCAAGGAAGGATGGCTTAGAGATTTCTAGTAAAAATACTAGCCCCTCTCATTTCATAATGAGAATAGTGTGTTTTGACTACGTGGATTAGCCCCTAATTTTTATGCGAAGGGAGGAGCTGCATGAGATGCAAATCAATGCAGTTCTGGAACGGAGATTCATTGAATAAAAAAATGAACGACCGTAACGGATCGTGCTCATCCGAAGGAGTATGCGGAAGCTTTACAGAATTATTATGAAGCCTTCATACTAGAAATTGATCCCTATGATCAGTTATACTCTATAACATGAAGCCTTATACACAAGCAACGGAGAGCATACAAAGGCTTTGAATATTATTTCCGGGCACTAGAACGAAACCCATTCTTACAAGCTTTTAATAATGGCGTCGCGATCTGCATTACGTGCGACTATCTCCACTATAGAAAGAAGGAAAAAAAGATGAAATCATCTAGTAAATACTACCAGTAAATATTTAGAGTGCAAGGCTCTACATAAAGTGTCACGTCAAAATAAACGATTTTATCAGCTAGAAAAGGAGACTTCACTAGAACCAAAAATAGGAAGAAATAGGTTCTGCCTATATACTATATTTATTCTCTATGTGGATAATAGATCGAAATTGATAGGAAAGCACCGTAAAGATCAATTGTGAGCTATTTGGTCGATACAGTTAAGAACTGCTTTACTTATGTCATGATATAGGATATAAGTTAGAATCCACTTTTTGTAATGAGTCGATCTACTAAGGTATTAAGCAGCAGGTAGCATCAGATCCCAGGATAAAGTTCGTTTCTTAGGAAGAAAGTCTTTTTCAAAAATTCTATATAATTTCATATAAAATTGGGATAGTTACCTTTCAGAAAATTCTACTATAGGGGATATTTATACATTTAACTTAGGGGATATTTATACTTCCTATTTCTGGGAGGTGGATAAAAGATAAATCTGATTATTGATCAAAATTAGAGTTTTGAAACTTGTATAATGGTAATTAACACTCTTTCTATCTCTCTCTATTCTGAAGCAACCCAAGAAAAAATAAATGGAGTATTTTTATCAGAAAGCTAATTCAAATTAGCATAGGTAGATGTAAGATAGAGTGCTAAAAGAATCGATTGCTGAGCCATGAGGCAGGCTCTCAGTACGGTTCTGAGGAAGAAGAATTAACACAATCTATTCCGACCGGGAGACAGGCCATTCTACAGGGTGATCTGGAAATTGCGGAGGCTTCCGAGTCAGGCTGCCAGTATTGAAAACAAGCTACAGCCCTTTAGTAATTATAATAGCACATATAGGTGGTTGAAGATCACCGGGCATTTCAATTCAAATAAAGACCTCTCTTTTCTCTTTTCAATTCATTTTATTTGGTTGGTGGATCACCAACAAATAAAAAGATCGTTCCACGAGAAGATCAATCAGAATTTTATTATATCCTTTTTCTAAAATCATTATATTTTCTATGTATATGACAGGATCAATGATACGGATACAGTATGAAATAGAACTAAAAAAGAAATATAAAACCTTCGTATGACTAAATTTCGAATGACTAAATAAGTATCGGAATGCATTTTATTAAAAAATAATTAATTATCTATTAATTTGTAATTAATTATCTATTAATTGTAATTAAAAGTAATAATTTGTAATTTTAATTGAAGTAAAGTAAGATATTATGTTCCATGAAGTAGACATACCATAGCAATTTATACATTCCGATATAAATAGAATAGATTGCACAAAAAAATAGTTCTTTCATCACACGGAAGGAAAAAGGAGTTTAAAAGAGGTCCGTTGAGCACCTCCACCGTTGTGTCAGCACAGATCCGGAACACTGCCCCGGATCTGCTTGATATCATAGTGCTCTAGTGAATAACTAAAAAAAAAAAATAGAATGGAAAGAAAAAGAAAAGAATCAGAAAAAAATATCCATCCTTCATAGGTTCAATACTAAAACTTGACTGACTGTTGCAAGTCTTTGTATGTTGGTTTGGAAAGAAAGGAGGACTTAATGATTATTCATTCGTCTGAACCAGAAGTGAAAATTATTGTAGATAGGGGATACATAAAAACGTCTTTCGAGGAATGGGGCCAGAGACGGTCATTTCTCAAGAACAATGGCTAAGGGCCCTGATACCACTCTGGGATCTGGAACCCTGCATGCTGATGCTCACGATTTCATAGTTATACCAGCGATTTGGAGGAGATCTCTAAAAGTATTTAGTGCTCATTTCGCCAACTTCCATTATCTTTCTTTGGCTGAGCGGCATGTACCACGGTGCCCGTTTTTCCAATTATGAAGCATGTAGCTAAGTGATCCTACTCACATTAAAACCCTAGTAGGTTTGGCCAATAGTAGGTCAGAAATATTGAATGGTGACATGGAGCGGGGTTTGAGGAATACAAACAACCTCCTAAGTTTTTCAGATTTGTGAGCATCCAGTTAACTAGTGAATTACAACTCTATTGTACCGCAATTGGTGCATTGATCTTTGCAGCGTTAATGCTTTGCCAGTTGGGTTCCATTATCACAAAGCAGCCTGGAAAGTGGCTTGGTTCCAAGATGTAGAATCTATGTTGAATCACCCACTTAGCGAGGTTATAGGACTGGGTCTCTTTCTTGGGCGGGACACAAATCCCAATATCTTTGCCGATTAACTAATTTCCAGACGCTGGGTTGACCTAAAAAGAGATACCACTTCCTCATGAATTTATCTTGAATCGGGATGCGGTAGGCAACTTTATCCTAGTTTTGCCGAGGACGCTCCTTTTCACCTTGAATTGGTCAAAATATGTGGATTTCTTACTTTTTCGTGGAGGATTAGACCCAATAACTGGGGTCTGTGGTTGAGCGATACTGGTGCACCACCATTTAGCTATTCTTTTCCTGATTGCCGGTCATATGTATAGGACCAATTGGGGCATTAGTCATGGCCTTAAAGACATTTTAGAGGCTCATAAGAGCCCCATTTACAGGGCAGGGTCATAAAGGCTTTATGAAACTCTAACAACATCATAGCACGCTCAATTATCTCTTAACCCAGCTATGTTAAATCTAACTTCATTGTTGTAGCTCATCATATGTATTCTATGCCCCCCTATCCATACCTAGCAACTAATGACTATAAGGCACAACTTTCATTGTTCACACACATGTGGATTGCGGATTTCTGTTAGTTAGAGTTGCTGCTGCATGCGGCCATTTACATGGTAAAGAGACTATGATCCAACTACTCTGACAACGATCTATTAGATCGTGTCCTGAAAATGTGATGCAATCATATCCCACATCTTAACTGGGGCATGTATATTTTCTAAGTTTTTCACAGTTTTGGCTTGTATATTCATAATGATACCATGAGTGCTTTAGGCGTCCCCAGATATGTTTCAGATACTGCTATACAACAATCCATCTTTTCTAATGGATACAAAATACCTGATGCTTTAGCACCTGCTTTAATAGCCCTGCGCAAACAAACAAGTACCAGCTTAACTGGGGAGGTGGTGAGTTAGCAGCAGTAGGCGGCATTTAGCTTTGCTACCTATTCCATTAGGAACTGCAGATTTTTTGTCCATCACATATCTGGCACTTATCATCCATGTGACTGCATTGATACTGCTGAAAGGATTTCTATTTGCTAGAAGTTCCCATTTGATACCTGATAGCAAATCTGGTTTTGTTTCCTTGTGATGGACCTGGAAGAGGGGACATATCAGGCATCTGCTGGGATCATGTCTTTAGGGCTATTCTGGATGTACAATGCAAGATTTCGGTAGTCATTTTCCATTCAGTTGAAAAAATGCAGTCGGATGTTTGGGTACTATAAGTGATCAAGGGGTGGTAAATCGCATATCACAGGAGGAAACTTGCACAAAGTTCTATTACCACCAATGGGTGGCTCCTGGATTTCTTATGGGCACAGGCATCTCAGGCAATTCAGTCTTATGGTTCTTCATTATCTGCATATGGTCTCTTTTTTAGGTGCTCATTTGTATGGGCTTTCAGTTTAATGTTTCTTCAGCCGTGAGTTATTGGCAAGCTCAACATTGAATCCATTGTTTTGGGCTCATAACAAATTAAAAGTTGTTCCTGCCTACTCAGCCCAGAGCCTTGAGCATTGTACAAGGACGCTGTAGCAGGAGACCCATTACCCTCTGGGTGGAATTGCCACAACATCATTCTTCTAGCAAGAATTATTGCAGAGGATAATGGCAGGAGGATTTGAAAGGCATTGCATTAAGATTTCAAAGTTTGTAAGGAAAAACAGCTCAGGACCCTACTATAAAATCGTATTTGGTTAGTATTGCTGCACATGACTTGAGAGTCATGATGATATCACTGAGGAACGTCTTTTTGGGAACATTTGCTTCTCACTTTTTGGTCAATTGTAATAATCTTTCTGTGGACGTCCGGAAATCTATTTCCTTGTAGCTTGGCAGGAATTTGAGTCCTGGATCAGGACCCCTTTACACGCAACCTATTATGCTTTAATTTGGGATCTCATTTTGGTCAACCAGCCATGAAGGCCTTTACTGAGGAGGTGCCATCGGTCCAGTGAATATCACTTATTCTGGTAGTTTTTATCAGTGGTGGTATACAATCGGATTACGCACCAATGAAGATCTTTGCTACTGGAGCTCTTTTCTATTATTCTTTCTGCTATATCCTTAATAGCCGGGTTGGTTACACCTACAACCTAAATGGAAACCAAGTGTTTCGTGGTTTCAAAAACGCCGAATCTCGTCTCAATCATCATTGTCAGGACTTTTTCGGTAGTTCCTTCTGGTTTGGACATTTAGTTCATGGCTATTCCCGCATCCAGGAGTACGTCAGATGGAATAATTTCTTAGATGTATTGCCGCATCCCAGTAGTTGGGACACTTCTTACAGGTCAGTGGAATCTTTATACCCAAAACCGGATTCCAGCAGTCATTTGTTTAGTACCTCCCAAGGCGGAACTGCCATTTAACCCTTCTTGGGGATTCCATCCTAAACATAAAGTTTATAGCTAACCGATGGTGCTCATCATCCATTTAGCCTATTGCATTATTTTTCTAGTTGCTGGTCATATGTATAGAAATTCGGGATTGGGATGCAGTATCAAAGATCTTTTAAACATATTCCCGAAGTCGATTGGGATCGTGGTCATAAAGGTCTTTCCCAGACAATCAATAATTCCTTCATTTTCAAATTAGGTCTTGCTTCTAGCCTCTTTTGGATTTATTACTTCCTTAGTAGCTCAACACATGTACTCTTTACCTGCTTATGCATTCATACAAGACACACTACTCAAGCTGCCTTATATACTCATCAAGCCATCCGTAGGTTCATCATGACGGGCCTTTTGCTCCCGTGGGCTATGTTCTTTACATTAGGGTGCATGATCAGGGCAGGCTGAGGATAATGTGTTATAGAATGTTCAGATATAGGCTATCATATCTCATTTAAGTTGGAGGCCAGCCTGTTTTGAGGTTCCATACCCTGAGGCCTTTATGTTCTGTGATGTCATGCTCGCCTTTGAGTACTCGGAAAAACAAATCTTAATCGAACCATATTTGCCAATGGACTACAATCCGCTCATGGTAAGACTTCATATGGATTCGATGTACTTCTATCTTCAACGAATAGTCACTGCATTCCAGCAATGCGGGTCAAACCTATAGTTCTGGCTGGTTGAATACTGTGTGGAGAATAATATTCTACTCTTCTTAACAATGAGTCAGAGATTTCTTAGTTCATCATTTATTACTCTAAGTTTATCTATTTACATTGATTTAGTAAAGCGGCGCTTTACGCGCGTGGTTCCAGTTAATGCCTACAGACAAAAAGGATTTCAGTTATAGTTTTCTTACATTGGTCCAGGTCATGGCAATGGTACCTGTGATATTTCTGCTTGGGACACATTTTATTCGGCAGTTTTTCTGGATATTAAACACCATGCGGGTTAGTTACCTGTGTGAAACACATTACATTATGGCATGGGCAACGTGTTTACACAATTTAATGTCCTCTACTTATTTGATGGATGATTTAGAGATTATCTATGGTTAAACTCTTACAACTTATCAACGGATATAACCTTTGGTATGAATAGTTTATCGGTATGGGCGTGGATGTTCTTATTTGGTCATCTTGTTTGGGGCTGCTGGATTTATGTTCTTGTTTTCCCTGGCGTGGATATTGGCAGAATTGATTGAAACTTTAGCATGGGCTCAGCGAACGCACACCTTTGCCAATTTGATTCGATGGAAAGATAAACCAGTGGCTCTTTCCATTGTACAACAAGATTAAGTTGGATTAGCCCACTTTCTGTAGGTTATATATTCATTATGCAGCTTTCTTGATTGCCTCACATCAGGAAAATTTGGTTAATTTAGTTATTTATTTTTTTTATGTACTGTATCCCAGCTTATTACTGTATCAGCAACGATCTCACTTTTTTCGATGAAAGGATCTACTTACTTATATTTACATCCTAGGATCCGGAATAGCATTGATAAAAATAGGAACTGAAACATTGTGGCAAGAAAAGTTTGATTAGAGGGAGAAAAAGCGGGAAATTGGAACATAAATATCATTTGATTCGTCGATCCTCAAAAGAAATAAGCAAGTTTTCATTCTTGAGTGAAAAATGAAATTCATGGAAAATTGCAATCCCACCCGCAATAGTGCACCCATACGTCTTCGTCGACGTTTTTTTTGACTGGAAGACCTAGAGCTAACGCTGTCAAGGACTTTGGGGTCCGGACACATACTTCGTGAAATGGTTCATGCATGTTTGTTGCTAGATTACAACAAGATCAAGTTGGTAGGATAAAAATTCGTTTTCATTTGTATAGATCCCATGATCTATAATCATTTAAGTTCTTTACCATTCTATAGAAATAGAATATTCTATTTCTATAGATATGGTAAAGGACATATCAATCTTTCTTTATCCACAAGTTCCCAGTTCTTTGGCGCGAGTAGAGCTTGGTTGGTAGCTCAAGGCTCCAACCTTGAGGTCCGGGTTCAAACCTGTCTCCGCAACACTTTTTTTTGTGATTCTATTCTGAGTAACTCACGACCAGACCATTTCGTTTTTGAATGAGGGGCAGAAAGGGTTAGATAGAAGTACCAACTATGAGACTATCGCAGTCAGTTAACTCTATCGAATTTTTTCGCTTTTTATCATAGTACATTTATTCTTTATAGGCGGATAAAATCGAACCGCGTCTATCCTCCAACCCAAAGAGAATTTTACCATTGAATATCCGCATTTTCTTCGTTCCGATACGAACGTATACATGCTATCCGTCCACATATATGACATATGATATATCATATATAGTGTGGACTGTATTTGCGCGAGCCAGATACTATTATACTATATATACTATATATACTTATACTTACTTATACTTACTATATATACTATATAGCTATTTATATTTACTATATATATGTTTATACTTACTATATATGCTATAGCACTATTTATAATATAGTTATATTATAGTTTATATTATAGTTATAATATAGTTTATAGTTATATTATAGTTATAGTATAACTAGTTTTATAGTTTTTATAGTTTTTATAGTATAGTAATATTCCAATTAAGATATATTATCTTATTCAGTAATATAATACCAATTAAATAGATTTACTTGGATTGAGTTAATGTATGTATCGTCTTACAATCCGAATCTTTTAGATTTTGAAAGAGTAACGTTTTAAGATCAAAATACAAAAAGTTCAAGAAACAGAGAATTGAGATAGTTACCAGAAACTAATCCAACCATAATGATGTGCCGGAAAATACAACATTTTTGTTACTTGACCAACCATCAGAAGAAGCAACACAACGGCAAATACTAATCAGTAAGATTATGAAGTCGCAATTAATGCAAAACAGCTAATTGGAAAGCAACGGTAGTCTGTTTGTAATCCTCCAAGCTACTAAGCAAATGAACGATACATTTGATTCGATCCCTCGCTTAGTAAAAATGTTAAATGCATCATGGAGGATTTTATTTTAATCATGAATCAATTGATTCTTTAGAACTTAGTACTACTTTATTTGAATTTTTATTCTGACAGGTCAGGGTCATATGAATACAAGTATATTGGATCGTGCATATATATGTGTATATATATAGTATACAGAAAGATACATCCAAATATAAGTTCGCATCTAGAATCTTTTCTTTTATATAAATTAGTATATCATATGGTCATTTCTATTCGTAGGGTAAAAATAAAGATTACCTCTCGGAAGACAGATGGGCAGTTGATAGCTCCCAGTCTTGAAAACTGGTATAGTTTTAAAGAACTATCGAGGTTCGAATCTCTCCTTTTGCTTGCCGAATAAATTTCTTTTATTCGTTTGCGGTGGACCGGTCCAAGTGGACCAACTTACTATCCCATAAAAGAATGTCAGCTATCCCACCTAGCCGAGCTGAGAACAGAGAAAACAACAATAAATAGAATAAAAAAAAAAAGAAAATATCAGCTAAGAGGGGAAGGTAAAGAACAGGTTCCAAATCACGACTGATTCCTTTCTCAAACTTGCCGCAGCCATGAGCCCTTCCAGCATCTTACAAATGCCCCACAAAAAAAGAAGATCCTAGAACAAAATGAGAAGTAGCTAAATTAACTTCTAGGAGAGACATAATTGACTGCATTGATCTCGGTGGAAGCATGCCACCTGCCAGAATTTAAAGAACCTAAAGGAGCATGTCATATTCTGAACGCTGCGTTCTTTACCAAAGATTGGTGTCTTTCAGCCTACAGAGTCAAACCATTAGGACCCTTAGGGGTTCCAACCAGACACGGAGATCCCAAAAAACATAGTTTCTCCTCCAAAAAATAATCTCTCCGGTCAGAGACGCATTAGATATTTACCTAAACCAGTAGGTCTGAGCAGATCCGTTAGCCCCAAGACGTTTTGGTCTCTAACTAGAAAGGTAAAGGCTTGAGTTGGAGCTTCTGGTCAGTGGTCCCAGGGTTCACTAGGATAAGTGGTATTATTGAACCAAACAAAACAACAAGCGATGAAACCAAAGACCGGATAAGCGCCTAAACTATAAGACAAAATAAGCCTCTCCAGACCATACAAAATACACGATGAGCCCACGCAAAGGTTGGTGTAAGATACCAAATTCCACCAGTATACAAATGGGACCACAACCATACATGTCTCAATTATATCTTTCTAAATCGTCACACTAATAATCATCGCTCTCCTCAAAAAAGTGAGATTTTAGTAAAATATCAAAATACTTGCCTAAGCTGGGTCAAGTTAGTATTTTTTTCTTACATCTCTCCCTGGGCCCAGGTATCATATACACCCCCAAAGTAAAGAGCTTGAATATAGAAGAAAAGCCTATACCAAATAAAATTAGTAGATATTAAAATTGTGATCATTTATTTTCATCTTTCCATATAACTGAAGAATGGAAAAGATTCTTCAAGAGTCTCAGGAAGTGTGATAAATACCACAAAACCTAAGACTGCAGAGAAATTAAGTGAAGTACTCAGATACAAGTATGGAAAGGTGTCTATAACTTCCCCCCGGACCTGCCCCCCAACCTAGAGTAGCTAGGTAGAGTAAAATCAATCCTTGTTCACATAGGTTTCTCTGGTACGAAATGAGCCATCAAATAGGTTCATTGCTCCGACCCATGAATACGATTAATCCGGCATGGGCTACGTAAGGCTAAGTAGTTACCGGACAAATTTATAGTCTGGCGTTTCCGGCCCACCAAGCGAAATGCCCGTGGTTTCTTGTCACGACCAGCTATTTCAAAGTTCACATTAAAGAGCGTTTCCACGTGGTAGAACCTCCTCAGGAATATAAAGGTTTTCAAGGAGGCTGATCCTGACATAATCCAACTACAGTACCTTCGTTTAAGAGAATATTTTGGCAGAAAGTCTCAAACCCAGGATCTTCCGCTACGTATTTCTTGGGAAACAGTCATAGGCACGTAAAGTTCAAAGCCAGACCGACTACCCAAGAGCACTCATCCATAAACCAGTTGCTGGTACAAATAACATAAAGAAATGTGGCAACGTTTGTTGAAAAAAGCAACTAAAGATTTGGGATAAAGCGGTTAGGCAGTTACCATTGAATAAGTTTCTTCGGTCGTTGGGTTAAAAACACGGAAAATGTACGCACCGTCACCATCTTCGAATAAAGTATTTCTGTTTAGCACCATGAATAGCGCATAGCAGAGCGGCGCCTAAAACTCCGGCAACTCCCATCATATGAAATAGGTTCCAGGTCCAATCAGAAATCCTCTGAAGAAAGGATGAATCGAAATATAAAGCCGCTACGCCAAAAACTAGGCAAAAGAACACCAGACTGACCCGCGGATAATCAAGAATACAGAAACAAAACAGCAATTGGGCAGAGAATGTATTTGCATTATAAGGCCGCAATTGAACAGACGAGTAAATGAAATTGACGTAACATGAAACCTGGTTAGTCCAAAAAGCGTCCATGTAGAAACAATAAGTCCACAGACCCTAATTGGCACCACCTGGGTAAAATCCCTGTGCTTCTGGGGACTAGTAACCAACAAAGAATGTGCTAAATTATCAGCAGGTAGAGAAACTCATAGCAGAAAGTACACCTTCCAAACAGGAACTGGCCAACCCAGCCGTTATACCATGAAGTTACAAAAGTTAAACTTGTAAACCACCACTCCTAAAGCAAAATAAGCTGGGGAAGAGCAACAGGCCAGACCAACCTACAAAAACGAAACGGTCTAAGTAAACCAGTCATCCATAAGATCAAATAAATCTGTTTTCTTTTTTGTAAATTTCCCAAGGCTATAGTCATAGTGATCCTCCTATTCAACTACTTCAACCATTTGAAACACCTCATATAATTTCCCAGGGCATATGATAATTCTCTTATATGATTCTTGTTCACACCTCCTTACAATCAATAATGGGTTTCAGAATACAAACTCCTTTTTCTTTTCTATTGAGCCTGAAACCACCTGGATAAATTCCATAAATTCAATTTGTTTACTATTTTTTTTCATTTTCAAACCATTTGAACTTTGAATTGTCCTATAATCATATATAAAAGAGTATACCTTTTAGAAGTTAAGCCGTGGGATCAAAAGAAAATTCCCTATTTCTGCCCTGCTCCAAATTTCAATGCTAAATAAACGTTAAATAAAATATAAATAATAAATATAATAGTAGATTGAAATGAATCTTTCTCATCTGTGCCATTTTCATTGTATTGGAGAAGCAACAAAACAATATCTGTTCAGAATCAAGGAAAGATATTGCAAATCCATTTCACCAAATAACCTTTTTGTGGCAAGAAAATAAGGTTATACTCTTTTGAACATCCATTAAGGCAGAAAAGATTCGTCAAAAAGATGAAAATTGTGCATGGTCAAAAGAAAGAAAAAATACACTTTTTACAATTTAATCCATATTCGAATTCAAATATCAGAATAGCTTATATAGTCATGATTCAACAGGTCAGGTCACTTATTTTTTCTTGATTTTAAATTTTTACAGTAGGTTTGTTTGATAGAACAAGGAAATAGAAAATTTTTTTAATTTATTTAAGGATTACTAATCAGTATAGTAGAATATCTTTCTGTCCGAGAACCATAATTTCAATGAAAAGAGGAAGAGGGACTACTATTTCACTATAGATAGACTCTTCCTACTAAGTAGATTTCTTGTCATGATAATGAAAAATCTTCAACTTTCTAAGCATAACTCACAATAATAATGCTTATTAAATACAAAACCATTATATTAAAAGGTGGTTCCCTTTTTCTTTTTTTTTTAGAAATATTAAGAATCTCTACTTTTCGCTGAAAACGGAAGACTAAGACTTGATTTAGTGGAAAGCCCTTATCAGTTTGAACTGATGACTTACACTACTGTGGCGTTACTTCACCACTGAGTTAAAGGGCCCTTTTATTCAGATTCAATAATTATACATTTTCATTATGAATTACTGCACCTATATAGTATAGATATGTACATCTGCGCATAGGAGCTCGTTCAAGAACAAAAATTGATTTCCTTAGTAAGTAAGTAAAATGATGATTTAATCTTTTTATATTTCCTAACGTTTTACTTTACGTTAGTTATATGGTTTATAAGATACTTATACTAACTTCTTATAAGATACTTATACTAATTATAGTTAATACTAACTAACTATAAAACGCAGAAACTAATACTAACTATAGTTAAACTATAGTTAACTATATATATATATATATATAGTTAATAGTTAATATATATAGTTAATTAAATTACCTAACCATCTAACCATGTAATGTTTCATGGGATCATTCAAAGAAGTATCCAAAAAATCTAGAGTATCCTATACTATAAAAAAATCTATACTATAAAAAATATAAAATAAATAAATAAAGATAAAATAAATAAAATAGAAATAGAAAAGGTAGGAAAAATTCTTACTTTGGATCTGGTCGCCATTAGACTATATTGACAATTTCCAAAAACTGTTCATACTATCATCATAGTACATGATGACGATTGAAGTGAATATGCTTTATCGTCAAAGTGTACACAGGACATCTCTTTCAAGAGGCAGCGGGGATTCGACTTCCCTGTAGGGTGTATTTTACGAAAGGAAATTGACTGGCTTTATTTATAAGCCTAGAATTACTCCTTCCTGGCCGATGCCCGGGAGCGGTTAATGGGGACGGACTGTAAATTGTTGGCAATATTCACGCTTGGTTCAAATCCCAGCTCGGCCCAAAATTCATGCCGTCTATGAGAATAATATAACAATTTTCTTTAAGAAATGTCCGATCCTTAGAAATAAAGAAGAAAAAAAGAGTCAATTTCTTTTTTTTCTCTATCCATAAAATTTTTATCCGTTCTGATCTTTTCTTTCTAAGAGTAGAGATTCCTGATTCGTAAGTCTCAAGAAAGGAAAAAAAGAGTACCTTCTTTTCATTGAAAGATTACTTTTTTACTTAACAAATTACTTAGTAAACCTGTCTTTCTTTTGAATATCCGTGTGGATATGATATCATATATTCTTTCTGTCTCTGTTACAACAGAACGAAGAAAGAAATTTCTTATGAAACTCTAAATAAGAAAGAATATGCCTTATACCTCACTGGGATTGTAGTTCAATTGAATCGTATAATCGCCCTGTCAAGCAGTGGAAGCTGCGAGTTCGACCCCCTGCCAGTCCCGAACCAAAACTAGGATCAATGAGTTTATCAATTCATCTCCCCATTTTCCTTTTGAAAGGACATAAAAGAATCTAACTTGATGTGGGATCCTTAGTTCTTTTTCTTTTGTTTTTCCTTTCATTTCCTTCACATTTATTATCAGATTATTTTCATTTTATTCCATTAGTACCGATTGAAAAAGAGAGACATATGTAGATTGGTACAATCGGTGGTATTACTAGAATACCATATTTTACTGATACCATACTTGTCTGATCTGACTTTATTTTTTCGATTGTTCTTGATCATTGTTCTTGATCAATGAAATGGAATAGAGGCTTCTATTTTTACTGCAAATTTACAATGAATTCTATTCGTTTATTGACGATACAAAATGAACTTAAACATAAAATGAACTTAACATAATTACCTCGACAAAATATTGTTCAGCAACCATAGCTTTCTAGCTTACGATTTTTTGTATATTCTCACGAAAAATTCGATTTCGATCCCATAAAGAATTCTATTTTTAAAATCTAATTTATCCCCGCCCTTTACGAGTCATTTTATCTCTTGAATTAGTCCCCAATTATTTGAAAAATAAAAAAAAAGGGGGGAAAATCAATATTCT
>JAFKAK010000531.1:0-22686 GCA_019914995.1 Acanthochlamys bracteata
TTTTGCACCCAGAACACAGCAGTAGCGAACTATAAAGGATCCGCGGACCTAGCCACTTCACGTCTCTAACGTCCAAACAGGACACCACCATAGACTCCGATGTTGGACACAACAAACACTTCATCAATTAACACAACAACAGCAACTATGGACTCACACGCACCCCCTCCCGCCCGCGTCCACGCCCTCCCAACCTCATCTTTAGACCTCCGCCCTGATGGCTAATCGACCACGACATTCTCCACCCCGCGCCCATCACCTCCAGAAAAACATTTGGTTCTTCTGGCACACCGGCTTCTTACATGCATGCCTACACAGCGCAACATCCGCGCGTGGCACCGGCGCTCGCCCTCCGGCTGGACGATCCGGGTTCTCGACCGCCAGCCAGGCTCTCCTCTCAACATAGCAAATTTTCTAGATGTCACGGACGAAAGGAACATTTCCGAAAAGCCTTTACCGACGGGACTATTGGCGGCGACTACGCGCTGCACACACCTCGGACCTCGTGCGCGCCGCTGCTCTAAACTACGGCGGTGTATACGCCGGCGTCAGTTGTACAAATCAGCGACCTCGACGCCCTGTGGAACACCACAATCGGCGACCCACCTCCCCATGGGAAGTCTATCTTACAGCGCCGGCGGCCTCTCGGTCGCAGTCTAACGCGATTACTTCCTCTGCTCGCGGAAAGAACAATCCGCTCTTTTTTCGCGCTGCCACAGACTACTCTCTCGCGCTCTGGGCCGCGGACGGCGAAAAACAGTACAGATGGATTGTGCGACAGTCCGCTGCTGAAGGCGTGCCACACATGGGCAGGATGTCCGTGATTCCTGCGATTGTGGAGGAGGACGGGACAAAAAATCGAACCAGAAAAAGTTCGGAGAATGCTCGCAGTTATATTATTCAGGGGGCAGGCTGACTATGGTGATGGAGTCTTGTCGACGAAAAGACGACTGGGATGGGCCGAGGTACTGCGCTGAACGTGTTTATGCGATTGAGTATATGCGGGGCTCGCAGCTGGTTAATGAGTTCACGGCAGGATGGACCGAAGGCGTTTGAGTTGATGTCGCTTGAGCTTCCGAAGGATGGGGCGGAAGAGACGGAGGGAGCAGAAAAGCGGAAGGTGTTGAAGGTGTAAGCTGGAGTTTTGGGTTTAAGCTAGCTCATGGGCTTATTGCTAAGGTTCTGGGACAGACGCTGAGTCCTTTGGAGGGCAAATAAAGGGCTCCGGATGATATCCAGGCACATTATGCGCATTGGTTGAGCATGGGATGATATGCTGGTGCCGGATAAGTTGCCCGGAGAGGCAGGAGTGGAAGGTTGAAAGAGTCGATCAGCCCGGGGACCGTTGTTGAGAAAGAAGCTAATTAGTAAGCTTCACGGGCGTCTAGCTTTGGAACATTTACTACACCCTTCGTATTGTGTCTTCAAAGCTCTATAGATACATTACAAGCGACTGGTACAATCTGGACATTCATCACCGTCTACATCCCAGTGCTCTTTCACCCAGTCTGTCAAGAGATAAATAAGCTCTTACCATCATCTGCATACGAACCGCGTGTCATCCGAAGTGTAGCTCTCTTAGGTACTCCAGCAGCAAATCCGAATCATTTCTGTATGAACTCGTTGTACATGACGTCCACAACTGAGTTTCTCTTCATCGCTAACATCAAACCCAATGATGACCCCGGACGCAGTTTGGCACCCAGTAGAACAGGATAACTGGGTGTGTCATCTCCGTCGCCTCCGGCATCGTCGTGTGTCGTTAACCTGAAACAGATCGCCTTTACCGCCTGCCTGTAGTCGAGTTTGATCCGAGCGGCGGCGGCTGTTCATGGCTATACGTAGATTTCAGGTCTGTGCTGCAACAATATTGCTCAGGTGGCTGCAAATAAGTATTACCTTCCCTCATAGCGTTCAAAGATCGGGCCTTCGTTGTTCAACAGCTTTAACAATTGCCCGCGGATTTTGTGAGCACATCTTTGATATACCGTATCCCGCTTTCATGAAACGGAAACAAAGGCGTTGTCTTTCGTGAATGGTCTTGAAGATGTCGGCCCGAATGCCGCCCGTGTTGGTGATGACGATGGCTTTCCTTTTCGACGGCTGATGAACTGTGGTAGGACTTGTGTGTCCAGCGGCGTAAATATGCTTTCCTTGTGCCGGATATGGGCGGCGCGGGCGAAATCCTGCGGCGCGCGGCCGCGTATTGCTCATCTAGGTCGAGCGATTTGCGTGCATCGCCGATAGCAGATGTGACGTTCAGACCGTGCTCGGTGGGGAAAGTGGTGCTGTACTTTTTGGCATGATGGTACATAGAAGAACAGGTTGTTGTCTATGTACCTTCGAAGAATGTCAGCTTCGTTTGCTGTGGTCTTGCACGTTGTTTGTCGGATCCACCAGTACGCCAGCCCGTCGATGGACGCATGAAGCCTAGCGTTTCCATGTATCGTCCCACTCTCCAAGGCAACGGATCCCAGAGTCAAAGATCTTATAGTCGCGAATATGAGAATGACCGCCAAAAAAACTGGATCGGCGTGTTCCACTGGGCGGATCAGTTATCCTGTAGAAAGAGCGTATTCTGTGGAGCGTATGTCGTATGGCCGTACACGAGGACCAGGTCAATATCTCTGTCTTTAACGCGTTTTTTTAAACCAGTCTCGCCTGCCAGTCTCTTCTGACAGAATTACGAAGGTGTTGTTGTCGTTTCAAATTGGTGAAGTCAAAATGAAACCGAATGCTAGAATCCTGATGCCCTGGTTCTTGGTTTTGAATTTCTTATACCGCGGAGCAAGCGGCGCCGCTGGCCGTTATTTGGGTTGATTATGTCTGAAAGTTGGAGGCTAGGTATTGTTTAGCGCTGAAGTCAGGAACAGTGTGAAAGAACTCGCCGTCCGCTGACTCGGCTTTATAGAGTTCATGGTTTCCGAGCAAATGAGATCGATGTTTTGCTCTTTTGCGATTTCGTAGGTAAATTTAATACGGGGCTGAAGAATCATAGATGGCATTTCCTCTATCCGGTCGCCAGTATCAGCAGAATCAAGTCAGACCATCTGCGTCTGCGCAGTCCCGCAAGTGTTTGCAAAGGATATAGTCACCCCAGATCCGGAGAAAGAAGGTCTGAAAACGGTGAGTGGTTGGATTCCTTTTAGGGAGAAGTGCTGCAATATACTCTTGATGACCACCCCACCAGCCATGAATATCAGTCGTGTGCAGAAGTTCAGCTGGGCCCACGGCAGTTCGCGTCAACGGTGCAGCTTACTGGTGCAGGCGCCGAAGGTTGGGCGCCAAGACTACCACGGACGATAAGGAAGGCGCAATAGTTTTGTGAATCATGTTGCAAACACCGATGCGGCTTTGTTCGTGGCGACTGTGTGTGAAGGGACTCGTAGGAGTAAGACGATCAAGAACGACCAGACAGGTGTGGGGACGTAACACACCAGTGTGAGAGCGCTGTGAATAGATGGATCAAAGTGATTAGTGCATGAGTCTTCGACGGTCTGGTGACTCGAGACAGGCGAGCACCTTTGTGAATGCTAGAGCTTGGCACTAGGCGGCTGGGGTGCGTGAAGGTGGTCCCGGTCGGCTGAGCAACTCGCGTACAAAATGAATCGCGTTCCTGGCTTTTTTCCGGACACCACAACAACGCGCGACCCAGCCCATACAACTCTTTCTCTCTCAACCAAGTCGAAATTCAACACGTCGACACACACAATGCCTCCCCGCGCCAAATCTCGTGCGACTACCACGCAACCGCTAAGAAAGAAGCACGCCGACGGTCAATGGCACCAGTACGTCATTCGCATCAGTCCATTCATTTCGCACCAGTCGCTAATCTATATCAACCTAGGAGCACACGCGCGCAGCGAGGCGCCATCGCGCGCCGTGAATGGCGTAATTGAAGAGCGAAGACGCACCCGTAAAGTCTGACGACGCGTCGCCGCCTTCACTTCATCCGCCTAAACGTCCCCGAGCAGCCACAGGTCGCGCGAAGAAGGAACCCACACCCGCGGTCGTAAAAGCCGCGCCCAAGGCCGCGCCGAAACGCAGAAAGGTCGTCGAAGAGGAGCCGAAGAAAGAAGCCGAGAGCCCGCATCCAAGCGCAAGAAGACCGATGACAGCGAACCCGGCATCAGGCGTCGACGGCGATGTCGATGTGGAGCCAGCGAAAGAAGGCGAAAACGCAAGCAAAGCACGCGAAGGTCCCCAACTCCGAACGCGACTCCGCCCTGCGGGACCACGGGCGCCCCAAAGGTAGAGAAAAACGAGGTCAACGCGCTCCGTTACACCGAGCCGCTGAAGGTCTTCGTCTTTGGTGAAGGAGGTCAAGGCGAGCTAGGTTTGGCCCGCGAAAGGCTATAGACGTCAAACGCCCGCGATGGAACGACGCACTCAGCAGCCAGGACGTTGTCAAGATCGCGACTGGTGGAATGCACGTAGTTGCATTGACGAAGGACAACAAGATCCTGACATGGGGCGTGAGATAACAATGGCGCCTTGGGGCGTGACACTTCTGGCGGGGAGCGGTTGAAGATATGAAGGAAGGCGACGATGACGATTCCGATTCCGACGACGACAGACGGGGCGGTCTGAACCCGCTCGAGGCCACTCCCGACTGCCATCTCCGCTGACCATTTCCCCGAAGACACTGTGTTGTGGACATTGCTGCCGGAGACAGCTGCTCGTTGCGCTGACCACCGAGGGCGCCGTGTATGGCTGGGGCACTTTCGCAAGAACGAGGGTATCCTCGGATTCGCGCGAAACAACGAAACCGCTGCTACGCCGGTATATATCGACAGCATCACCAAAGTGACCCACCCAGCCTGCGGCACAAACCACGTTCTAGCTCTGACGAAAAAGACCGACACGTTTTCGCTTGGGGTAACGGGCAACAGAACCAGCTTGGGCGTCGCGTAACGGAACGAAATCTTAACGAAGCGTTAGCTCCAAGTCGCCTCGGCTTCCATGATTCGTCTTCAAGCGACCGGCATGAAGATCGCGCAGATCGCTTGCGGCGACTACCATGGCTTTCCATTGCAAAGCCGAGGATGGCCACATTTGGTCGTGGGGGTGCGAACAACTACTGTGAGACTGGCCACGGCGACAGCGCCGGAGAGGACAACGCCAGCATCCTTACTCCCGCATTATCTCGAGCCCAGAGGGTGAGTGTAGAGGCTGTTGAGGAGGTTCCCACCACACCATCACTATCACACAAAGCGGAGAGGTGCTTGTCTGGGGCCGCTGCGATGGTTCACAAACCGGTATCCTCCGGCCCAGCTCAGGCGATTGACGATGAAGAGCGGGTGTTGAAAGCGGAGAACGGCAAGCCCAAGATTCTCCTCGAGCCTACCCCTATACCTGGCCTGGAGCAACATCGTCACTGGTGCATGTGGGCTGAGCACACTATTGTCATCAACAAGGACGGCAAGCATATTCTGGGCTTTTCCGCCATTATCAGACTGGACAGGGCACAGACGACGATATTGAGACTCCACTCTCATCGATAACACCGCTGTGAGGGACGTCAAGCTCATCTGGGCCGGCGCGGGTGGGCAGGCCCCGTTCTCGCCAGCAAGCGGGACTAAGCCGCCCGATACACCCCTCGCGTCCTGTCAAAGCACTGTGTGTGACCCAGGATAGGCAATACAGTGCCGGATCGTTTGAGCACTTTTCGTCTTTCTCTATCCCACCTACAAGTGTGTTTTTGACTTATTAGATGTGTTTGAGGGCATAGATTGGCGTTGACGGTTTTCACGTCGGTGGCCTGCATAGCGTGTCTCTTTCAATGGAGATCATTCTTCCTCTTCACGATGCGGCAGGATCGTATATAGGCGAGCGCGTGTATGGATGAGGGCGGACATGCATTGATCGGCCTGGAAAGAGGGCTTTTGGTACGCGACGGTCTATGAGCCGGGTTTGTAATAACAAATTGCACTTGTTTTGCGTTTCTCCTGACACCTCATTCTCACTCTGTGTTGCCCCAGATGTATAATACAACGGCAAACTAATACAGCAGATACCGCCTTTCACGACAGTACGTCCGACTTCTTCCTCGTTATTTTTTGCCTACTAAACATAGCAGTACTGTAATAGCTAAGCGGATTAGCGATTTCCACTCACAATTGTCTATGTTGGATATTATCGTAGCGAGAATAGTGAGAATAAGCATGGCGCTAATTAAATCTTGATAGGCGGTTCCACCACAGTCCAGTGCTAGGCCGACCAAATATTAGACCATTGTTGGAATGGCGCGGTTAGGTAGTCGGAAAATGGTCACGTGATAATTTGCAACAGGCAGCAGCCCGCCTTTCCCAATCATCTTTTATCCGCATCAAATTGTAAATATCCAAGGCCAGCCAAACAGAATCTTTTCATAAACAACGGTCGAGTATGTCTTCCTGCGTACCCTCTGAAAAGCTCGCGCCAGAGCTCAAATGTCCAGACAGCCACTGAACATTCTGAGCTTAGACTGACGGTGTGCAGGCTTATCTTTGCAAGTGCGGGCTCACCTCCATCCGCTATCTCGTCAATCTGTTCCCCCAGCATCAGAGCTTCTTCCTACAATATCCGCAAACATACCTTCGGGACATTGTGCAGAACCTCCTGAATTGGCTCAGGAACCTTCTTTTTGCCTGCCATGGATCATCAATACGATTCCATGGGGTATCTCGCTTTGCGCTGTATATTGTTGAATGGCTTGAGAAGATCTCTGAGGTGGGAGAATCTTTGATTAAACCGCTGGGTCTTCGTCCGAAATGATTACCTAGAGGTGTTGTATGAGTTGGCGGATGTGATTGAAGAGATAGATGAGGGAGTGAAGCTTTATGTGAGAGTTTACTAGAGATTCTAGATACCGTGTCTGAGGTAGGCGCATCGCACGCCAGCATCGGCCTTCTCAACGATCGAATACGAACGCATCATCGCGAGTGCCTTTCTGCTCCTGAGATATACACTCAGTATATTGACTCGCGGAGATCCACGGTCCTTCATGAACGCATTACCCCTTTGGCAGATCGAGCACATGGTCACAGTCAATACGTTCCTCGAAGGTAGGTCACACGAGCGGATCCGCCTTTATGCCTACCTCGTCGACGCGAACTAGAGCTCGAAGGACCATGTGCGACGCGTCGTTGTATGCCCGGAACTACTATCAGCTATCCCGATTCACGGTTACTTTTCTTCGCTGTGCCTCTCACTTTGGTCATAAATGAGCCTTAAATGTCGGCAACACTCAACCCACTGCTACCCCGGTTCGCATCTCTGGCACCCAAACACGATATGGACCGGCTAGTTCGTTTACTCGAGCACGCTTCATCTTTTGTACACGACTCAGAGAGCTATATGAGAAACCAAAAGACTGATTCTGAGGGTTGGTCACTGGCGCACGTGCGGCATAACAATGCTAGGAATGGGAGAGATGGGTCCCAGAAGAAGTCTGATGCCCAGTGCTAGGCGATTATTATCGAGACATGGGAACAGTCCACGTAATATCGTTTACCGTTGTAGAAGAGCAAGCCGCCTACATTTTTGGGCATGAGCCTGAACCAGAGGTATGATTTGTTTATTCCACGACCAGCGGCATATCGGTCCACCACATGGTCAACGATACGATGGATGAAGGTGGTCTGGTGATTGTACCGGGTTCTACTGGAACAAAGGCTTTCAAGTTATCGTTCTCGATGATAAACTTCTCAGGGAGGATGGTCATCATGTTCCGAAGAGGGTGATGTCTCGAATACGACCTTTGAGGAACTTCATAACAGGAAGCTCATCTGGCGGACCGGATTTACATGAGGCCAAAAGACGGTTGATATATCTCCGCCTTTTGCTGACGCTATTCCTTCGCCATCGAATCAACGTTGAAAACTGGGAAAAGGACCCAGAAAGGTTTCCGGCTGGGATGTGGGATATATCAGACAGATAGATCCGGTGGTCGCTCTATCTGCAATGGCCGAGGAAGTCGGAAGAATGGAATTACAACGACCCATTTTGAGATTGAGAAGCTGGTTTATTCGATCCTGAAGGATATAGGAGAGGAAGAATCGAGAAACTCTCGAAACGAGTCGGCCAAGGGTTTGGACGACCAGGAGTACCGCTGAGATAAATGTAAGAAGGGGATTGTTTACAAAGAAACAATGCTCTCATAACGTCTGCCACCATTATGGTAAACATTTCATGATGGGTTTGACACCAATGAAAACAATTGAGTGGGGCTAACGCAAGGAGGCTTGACGTAGTGATGTGTTTAATTGCTATATTCCAATTGACGGTGTCCGGCGGTCGATTTCCCTGTATCCATACACTCGGTTATTGTTTAGAACAACCTCGAAACCGTTCTATAACACCTGCGCAGTGATTTTGTTACTCCAGTACTCCACCAGTCATATGCGCATTGACCCATATCTTACGGTTTCAGTGCCGACACTGAACAACAACACCATGACCGCGAAATGGCTATAGATGCACAAAGACACCGCAGTAAAATGAAAGTCAACACACAGATGTAAAGATACTGCACATATACTCAGGACTCCTTGAAGAGAGACCTACAGATCGCCACGCCCTGCTAGCTCGGTAGGGTGAAAACGTATAGCCCTACTTGCATCCATCGGCTAGGTTTAATCAGAAATGCGTGCTTCATGATTTCTGTTTGATACTATCTGATGCTTGATAAAGTGCGCTTTGTTGTTATTATTCAGTGCTGTGACTGGTAATCAGGAGGAGATGTCAGCAAAGGTTATTAACTTCTGCAGTGCAGACACGGCATAATACTACAGCTCCAGCAGTCATAGCACGGAACGGAAGAAAACTGGAAAGTTCGCGGAGACCGAGAACTTGAGAATAATGCGTACAAAAGGAGCGTTTGGAATGTCTGGCGAGGTGCGGTGGCTCGTGTTACTAGATATGATGGGCGATTAAGTCTCGAAGTAGTTCGCTGATTGCCATCATGATGATCTGTTTCCTTCTCGCACCACGCCATCGCAGGATCCACGTACTGAGACTCATCTAGCCCGCAGCACTATTCCAAGGACGCTTGAACCAATTCGCGTTAAAGCCTGATCAAGTCCTCGGTTGACCCTTCCAGCAACAAGCCACAGGCCTCTTCAATCCCATGCTTTCCGATTCTTTCCCAAGAACGATAGATCAGCTCCACAGCATCTGGCCACGCGACAACAAACTCCGAATCGCACTGACTGACCATTCGTCTCGTCCAGCCCTCTCACGTGAGCAATCCCAAACTCAAATTTTGCCCGTGGTCCAGCTTCCCGGATCCGCAAGTGCCCTCCACGGACCGTCTCCGACACGGCGAATCCAAGAATGTCATGTGCCCCAAACAGCCTGCTGTAAGGACATAGCTCCCTACTCCCACTATGCCAATACAAACCAAAGGCGCGAGTAATCAACGATGGTTGATTACCGAGTAGAACAGCACATACGCTTGAAGCGCATCCGTATACGCCACGCCGCAGTACGTCACTTTATACTAAACCGGCAGGCTCTCTACAGGCGTTTCGTCTGGAAGCCTTACCCACCTAACAACACGCAAATCAGACGAGTGGGATGGCCTGATCACTCTTGATTGGTGGGGGAATGGCAAGGGGTCGGTGTGGCGGACGGTTTGTGGGGTACCCGCATGTTGGTAGTGTTGGCGCGGGGTGTACCATGTACCACAGTATCTATGACGCTAAACGGTCGGATAGCTGTCCATGACTACTGTCCGGATAGGATCGGCATATGTATCTGTGGATGCAGTTCACACGGGCACATGGCCCCGGAGGACGAAAGGAGAAGATCGTCGTGCCCGTTGGAAATCCTAGTGGGAGACCTGGTAGCTGATTGGAATGACAAGGCTCAGGTACATCCATTCGTGACGTACTTTACGGTGTAGTGGATAGAGTGAGTGCGGAGGGCGACTGGGGCGATGCATAACCTGGTATATATAGTTAGGTCGCAGCTTCTCGTAGAGCGACGTAGTCATATTACTCTGTTCTTGGGAGACCTCGAAAGCGTACACAGGAGTCGTCGAATTTACAATGGTGCTCAAGAGAGATATCAGAACGGGCAGGCACGGTCCCGCGAGTCGTCCGACAGCTACAAGGATAATCTTGAGACGGATGTTCTGGATTGTGGGCGCTGGGTTCGGTGGCATCTACTTGATGCACAAGCTTGATCAGCGGGGCTTCAACTGCAAGATCTACGAGCAGGAAAGGACCTGGGTGGCATTTGGCATTGGTGCTATCAGGTGCGCGTGTGGACTCAGGTGCCGGTGTATGTGAGTATTCGTTCCCGGAGATTTGGAAGGTGAGAGCCTTAAGTCGTTGATGTCACGGCAGTTGACTGACACAATATAGGATTGACATGGTCGACACGATATCCGGATGGGAGGAACTCCGAAAGTACTTCGATCACGTGGAAGAAGTTGGACATCAAGAAAGACGTCGCCTTCGAGAGCACTGTTACTGGCGCCTAGTTCGATAAACCTTCCGCCAAGTGGGTCATTGAGACGGAAGATGGTCGAACTGCGAGAGCCATACCTCTTACTTGCCACTGGGTTTTGCAGCGAAGCGATATATCCCAGGTGAAAAGGTGTGGATGACTTCAAGGGTGTCATTCATCACTCTTCTTTCTGGCCAGAAGAGGGCGTCGAGGTCAAGATAAACGGGTGCAGTGATCGAACAGGCTCAACGGGTATTCAGCTGGCCCAAGACACAGCAAACCAAGGCGCGAAGGTCACCGTTTTCCAGCGAACACCTAATCTATGTCTCGATGCAGCAGAAGTCTCTGACTCGCGAGGAGCAAGAAGAGGCCAGGCCTGGCACCCGAGCCTCTACGGTACCGACGCACAACGTTCGCTGGCTTCCTGTACGATTTTGTCCAGAAGAACACCTTCGACGACAGTGAAGAGGAGCGTGAAGCCTTCTACGAGAAGATGTGCGAGAATGGCGGGTTCGAGTTCTGGCTCGCCAACTACAAGGACCTTTTTATTCGATGAAGGCCAACCGAGCAGCGTACGACTTCTGGGCGAAGTTAAGGCGCGAGCCCGTATCAGCGATCAGGAAGAGAGAGACATTCTGGCGCCGTCGAGCCGCCGCACGCGTTCGGCACCAGAGACCTTCCTCGAGCAGAACTACGAGGATGATAGATAAGCCGGAGAACGATGTAGTCGATGTCAAGAAGACGCTAATCAAGGAGTTCACCGAGACCGGCATTACGACGGAAGACGGGCACGCACCGCGAATTCTGGTCGTTGCTCTGGCCACTGGCTTCGATTCGGTGACGGGCGGCATGAAGATGGGACTGAGGGGAATGGATGGTGTGCCACTGTCGGAGCTCTGGAAGTCAGGGACATGGTCATATTTGCGGCATGACATGCGCTGGTTCCCGTAAGTCATGGTCCGTCCATGTGAGGTTGTGACTGACGATAGTAGCAACATGTTCTTCATGCGTACGGCGCTCAGGACCACGGCTTTCAGCAGCGGCCCTACGTGCGTCGAGTGCCAGGTGACTGGATCGTCGACGCTATGACTCAGCTGAAGGAGGATGGCATTACCTATTGCGATGCCAATGAGGCTACAGAAATCTGGCGGCAGAAGGTGACAGAGCTGTCGGATAAGACGTTGTTCCCGGTACATCATCGTGGTACATGGGTGCGACATTGCCAGGCAAGCCTCGGAGCAGCTGAACTATGCTGGTGGTATATCCCTGTATGAGAAGGAATGTCGGGAGGTGTTGAATAATGGGTTCCAAGGCTTTGTGACAGCGTAGGGTGCACAACCTGCAAATTGCGCACTTCTTTGACTGTATCCTGCTCTCTGTAGATAGCTGCTATTCATCGATATTATATTATTATCCTCATTTCTTTGCATGTCGATTTTGTAGAGCGACGACTGAATGTTGAGGTTCAGCCTCGGGAGAAAGTACGTCGACCAATACGGTCGCACTTGCCGCATCATGACGTTAGGGCAGAGTGGACCGCAATTTGTCCTGTGCCTGCGACGCGAAGTTCTCCAGATCCCCCGCGGCCATCTCCGTATCTTTTGCATTTCCTCGCTGGTAGTACCATGAGGACGGCCTTTTGGCTTGGTCGCCAATGTCTCCGTCAAGGACTCCGGCAAAGCGCGCCCTTTGCGACCTCAGCCTCGACGCGCAGCCACTTCAGGCACCTCATCTTTCATTCGCAAACGTATCGCGGCCCCCCTCAATTCCCGCGCAAAACAATACTATGGTCTGGTGCAGGCGCAGCAGCGGCTGGAGGAGGAACAGTTCTCAGCCCTCTCGCTTTTGTCGAGATAGCAACGATGAAACGAACATTGGAGACAGACACATGAAAGAGCCATGCTGGAATGTCCAGGACGGAACTGAAGGAGCAGGTGCCAAGGCCATAAAGGACTCGAAAAGAAGTATCGGAGGGGCATCTACTTTAGCGTCGACCTGTACATCATCGAACCCATTTGTACCGGCCTTCGTTTTCTGCACCTCATCGTCATCTTCTGTCCCAGTTATGGTCATATACCTGCAATAGCAAAGGTTTGGCCAGCGGGCAGCCAGGTAGAATAATGAAGGAGGGCGCTTTGGTGGTATGATTTTCTGGTCACAAGGTATGGAACGGGCGGTGCTGCTTTCATCAAGGTGCGTTCTATATGCCATTGAACAGGTGTAGCTGACTTTGCAGCAGGCAATGGGCTGCTTCCCGATCCGACATCTTTCCCACCGAGATGTAAAGACCATGTCTACCCTCCACTCCCATGCGCCTGCGCATTCGCTCGAGCAGCACGAAGAAGACCCAGAGAAGCTTTCGACGGCCGCCGTTTCGAGATATCTTTGACGAGTTCGAGGAGACACCGCTGGGCGTGGGAGCGATCGCGCAGGTTTACAAAGGCCAAGCTGAAGCCAGACCTTGCCACGCTGGGAGCAGAACATGGAAGAAGCTCCCCCAGAACCTACGCCAGCAGACATAAGAAGAAAGTGGACGTCCACGTGAAGGATATGCCGCCTGGGATACCGTCGAGCCGTCCCAGTCAAGGTGCTGCATCCAAAGTAGAACAGATTGTGCGCAGAGACTTGCGCATCATGGGCTCTTCGCTGCCATAATCAACGCTATACCCGACCATGGGTGGTTGTCATTCCCGGAGCCGAGGTCGCGCAGTTTGGAGATGATGCGGCTACAACTCGACTTGCGCATTGAGGCTGCCAACTTGACGCTATTCCGACAAAATTTCAAAGACCGCAATACTGCCTGGTTCCCGTACCCTTACACAGAATATACGACGCGCAATGTTCTGATTGAAGGTTTACTCAGGGCATCCCGCTGGAAGACTTCCTTCAGAATGGCGGCGGTCCTTTCAAGAAGGACATCGCCAACGAGGGTCTCAATGCACATTTCTCCACCATGGTGCTCATCGATAACTTCATCCCATGCCAGTCTACATCCTGGCAACATCATGGTGCGCTTCATGCCGCAGCAATTGGGCGGTGGGTCTCTTCACTCGCAAAGAAGATCGTACAACGGGTCGAAAAGGATTCGCCGGATGTTACGGAGGAGGTGTTAGCGGCTTCGACCGTACAAGAAGGACCCAAGAGTGGAAGAAGCGGCTACAAGAGATCGATAATGAAGGTACGTAGGCCTCAGATAATCTTCATCGACACAGGTTTGGTCACAGAGCTGACGCAACCAACCGAACCAACTTCTAGATCTCTTCAAAGCGGTAGCTGAATTCTACGATGGTTACAAGGCGGGTCACCTCATGGTTGAAAGATGCAGACAACCAGGCAGTCATTGATTCAGAAGTGTTTGCACTGCGTGCATGGCATTCAGTACTTGGTGTCAAGAGCCGGACTTTCGCTCTGCGGCAGCATCAAGATTGGCGACATCCTTAACGAGGTGTTATCAATGGTCGAGGCCATCATGTCCGCCTTGAAGGCGACTTTGTCAATGTTGTTCTCAGCATATTGTTGTTGGAAGGCATTGGCAGGAGCCTGAACCCCAATCTGGATCTGTTTGCGGGGGTAAGGCGCAACATTCAGGCTTCAATCTGCGTGTTGACGCGATTCCAGGGCACTCCCATCTTACGACAATTGGGCGCTCAAAGCGGCTCAGCCATGATTCGCGGAGGTGACTTTTCGATGCTCAGAGTGTGGGCTGGTCTTGAAGCACGCAGCTTCCTTCAAGCATCTATTGATTCTGTAAGCAGACCTCTGGTGAACCGACTCGACTGTTCTGACCGTTGCTTAGGTGGAAAGATGCGTGAAATATGATCAGCTATCCCCTAATCTTTAGTCATGCAACAAGCCCTCTTCTTCCGAAATGATTTGGCTTGAAGCCGTTCAAGACAGGCCGCGCCTACCATTCAATCACACCGCTTGAGATTGCACGACTGTGTTGAGCAGACACAACCCGACAACGAGGGACAAAATCCAACCATCAATGGTCATCCTTCGTGGCAGTATACCAATAAAGCTACTAGGTGCCCTGGAGAATAACTCATTCATCGAGCCCTTGAGCATTGAAGGCATACAAGCTGTGGTGTCGGTACAGCAGCTTAGCCTCGCGGTTGAACTTGTCTGGCCTGCTCGCGGACTTTGACAAAGACTGTGACTGTCACACGAGGATATCTTTTCTTCCGAGGCGTTCAGTAGACCATGCTATCACATACACGCAAGAAGCATTAGACTTGTTTTAGCTGGGTTGATTTACACGTACCTCATTCCGCAAGTGGACCGGTTGATGCGAGGTCAGACCAGATACGTCATAGTTAGCGCACATCAGCTCAGCTCAGCTCATCCTCTACACACGAGAGCTTTATTCGTCTGTTCTTCTATATCTACTGTGCCGCACCTTCAGTTACTTCTCAACAACAATCTCTACGCTGTCACCCTCGAGTCTATCGGCAATCCCCGCGCACCAGTCATAAGCAGCTATGGAACCCGCAGCAGCAGGCGCTCTCTATGCGCCGAGAACCTTCTTTATGGCGCAGCGGCCTTGAAGTAAAGGCATTACCCCTCGACTCTCCCTCTTAAAAAGCGAGACTACGCACATTGGCTCCATGCCCTCCCTCGCTCGCACCACACCCTATCTGTCGTCAAAGGCCGCGCCACGTCTTCGGCGGCGCGACCGGCCCCGGCAAACTCGCAGATAATGATATGCACGTCATCATGCCTGCCCTCAGGCGTCCCTAGAACCAGACCACATGACTATCAATGCGCGACCAGAGCCTCCTATGGCGTCGTCCCCGCCCGCGCAAAGGGCACTCGAGCGTAGTGATTGGAGATAGTATATACATTTTTGTGGTGAGGGTACAAGAAGAGAAGGGTAGGGTGTGGATCTTTCACACACTGTGGAACACATGGTCCTACCTCGATCCTGCACCGGAAAGCGCGGGCCTACCTCACAGAGTAGCGGCCACGCTGCTGCAGCGAGCGAACTGCCTGAGCCAAAGGACGTTGTACCAGGAGAAAGCGCCGCAGCAGCTCGCCGACCCGGCGAAGGTAGTTCCCAGAGCCGGCAGAGGAAGACACATGGGGCACTATGTTCGTGCTTGGTGGAAGGGGGCAAAACGGGAGAGCTGACTAATGATGCGCTGGCCTTCGACGTAATGGACGCGGAGGTGGTCAGAATATGCCGACGCCAGATGGTGCACCGACCGAGCAATCAGTCTTGCGCTCGTAGGGAGCGGTTGTATCTCTTTGGGGGAAAACGGAGGGCGGTGTTACGTGGCGACTACACAAGTTTGGATGTCCGCGGCGGGAAGCATGCTGAGGGAGGTACCCACCGCTCACCAGCGGATGGGCGTGGAACTCGCCCTGTCTGCGCCCTCGGAGGCGGATAGCTCCACGAGTCTGGCGCCTTCGCCACGGTTCGCGGCTGGGCTGGAGGGCGACGACGGCCAGGGGACCACTATCTTTTTACTTTTAGGTGGCTCCGCGTCAGGGCCAGACAACACTACTACCCTTCTCGACGATATCTGGGCGTTCCAACTACCATCTGAAGGATGTAGCGCTGCTGTTGTTAAGCGATAGCGCAAGAGCGGTTTTGAAGAGGGAGACGTATGAGGCGCATTGGGAGGGGTCGGGATGCAAGTATACGACACGAGAGGTGAGGAGGTGACGTGGGAGGACAGCGGGATCAGGTTTGGGTCGAGGAGTGGTTTTGCTGCTGCAAAAGGACGGAGTCGATGGGCGGAGTGTAATCTGGGGAGGCGTCGATGCTGAAGGGGCGGAATTTGAGCGATGGCTGGCTCATCACTGCGGAACGTTAGTCGGATGGTGATTTAACAAGCACCAAAGTGCACTGGTAGCAGAAAAGCCTGGAGACACATTAGACAGCGAGTTATATTCGAAAGAAGACAATCCAAAATCGATATACTGTCGTGTTCCATTGGTGGGATTGAAAAAGTACAGGGACAAAAGCCTAGGTACCGTGTGTTACTCAGACTCTTGTCCCGCAGCTGTAGTGAAGCTTGGAAGCCGATAGACTCGTAACAATGGTATCGGTATCTCTCTCTTCTTGCACAAAGTTCCCATTCCATAAACGCCAGATATGCTCTGAAACGCCTTTCACCATGTGGTTGCCTCGCCAAACGCAAAGTCCATTGCAGGGTGTCAAGTCCCCCATGCTCATCCTCGTCCTTCAACGCCTTCGCCGTTCCTGTTCGCTCGCGTTATATCTAGCGATCGTTAGTCCTGATCCGAACACGCCAATCTCACAAATATAAGAAATTGATATATGAGGATAGCTCCAGTCGCGATCGTGCGATCGTTGCGCAAATCTGACAATCCTCGTGGAACTTGCGACACCAGTCTTTCCTTATCTTTGGAGAGTGGCGTACTGAGGAGCTTCGATGAGATCGACGCGGAGATCATGCGCGGCGGCAGTAGCGGCGAAGTTCGAGGGCGTCGATGGCTTCGCTGGGAGGGTGGTTAGTATGTAAGGCTGGTGGGGGAGGGGGGTGGGGGAGTAGTACGCGTCGTTCATGCCGTTATCGATCTTTTGAGATGCTGCTCCCAGAGGTCGCCAACGACCTGGAGGTGTTAGCTGGGGTTCAGCGGGGAGAGGTGAGGGGGGCGCGTGCCGCCGCAGGAGAAGCAACGATGTGGATGATCATGGTGAAGGCGTGCAGATATATTTTTGAGTGAATTAGCGGCAGGACCACAAAGAATAGCGTAACACGGGAAAAGCCTTCGGTGAGTGAACGCGCGAAGGTCTTGATGGTTTTGTCGTGATCTTAACGAAATCGAGAGGCCGCGGTGGCAGAAGCTAGCGGCAGAGCGGTGAAAGCTTGGACCACGTCCGCCGAAAATTATCTTGAACTTTTTTGGCGGCTGCGCACCAAGTCGCAATGTTTGTTATCCTTGTCCTTTTCTGACAGCGGTCGAGTGGAAGTGTGTAGATGGCCGACGTCAATAGTACCGCAGCTGAAGCGGAAAAAGAGGGCGCCGAGTCGCGGCGTAAAGAAGGCGAAGACAGGCAATGACAAACCAGTCGCAAATGGGAGAATCAACACCTCGAAAAAATCGAGTGCTACGCCCGAACTCAAATCGACTCCTTGAACCTACCGTGACTCCAGAGTGAAGTCAGACCGAAAGAACAAGCCAACGCCGCAGAATTAACAACCCAGTGGAACCCCGCGAGAACCCCGCTGCCCAGCCGTCGAGCTTTACGCAAGAAAGACAAGTCAAAGCGAAGGCACAGAAAGCTACTGGAGGCGGATGCGCTTGTGAAGGCAACTTTCGGCGGACAAGAGGATGATGCTCTTCCTGGGGACAAGAAAGGTGTCGCTCCCACTCGCTGAGCTGCCTGCAGAAACTCAGGTATTGGCGGTTTCGAAGAGATACAAGAAAGAAGAAAGAGAGGCTGTCTGATTCTTGGTCAGTCTCTGCTCCCTCAGGGTGGCTGGTTTCTTCCCCAGGATCCCGTATTTTCACCCGATGAAATACCTATTACTCGGTAAACTCAAGCATTGGACGTGTACGCAACCGATACCTCGTTGCTTGTCAGGTCACGCTTGGCTCCTCAAAGTCGCTCTAGCCTACGCCATCTCTTCTACCAACTCCGATCTTGTCTATATTGCCTGACTCAGCCGGCACAATATCTCTGGAATTGGACTGACGGCTCAGCTTGGTTACATTGGGGCCTTGGCGCGAATGTGCAACACCTGGTCGTTGTGGAGCAACCAACTATTTCACGGGACTTGATTTTTACCACGGGCCAGCAAGAACATCGTCAATGTACACGCTCTGTACACCGGAGAGGAAGCCTCGAGACCGAGGTGAAGCAGATCCTGGAAGACTAGTCGACCCAGCCACCGGGATGCAAGTTTTGCTACAAGGAAAACTTGTCGTTTTGAGGCCACACGACTTCCATGTTAATTGGAAAGCGTAGGAAGTTCAAGCAGACCGCATTGGGACTTCGAATACACATGGCGTGAGTTTGAAATGTCCAAATGCATCACTACCTACAACTTTTTGTGCAAATACCCGACGGAAAGGAAAAGGCCTTAGAGGATTCAGGGATCATCTCGATCTTGCGATAGGAGATGAGGAAGGTGTGATCTATCTCTTTGAAGATGTTATTTCAAGATTCGTCGCTGTAGAGAAGAACCAGAAGGAAAAGTCAGACAGGAAGGTCGGGCCGGAGGCCTGACGCCAAAGCGACCACATTGGCACAGAACCGCTGTTAGGTCGCTCAAATGGTCGCTAGACGGTAAGATGCATGGTTCTTGGCAAACGGTTCTTTGACTGACTGGCACAGGCAACTACTTGATTTCTGGTGGCGATGAAAACTGTTCTCACGATCTGGCAATCTCTCGACCGGAAAACAACAGCATCTTCCTCATTTGACCGCGGCGATAGAGAGTATTGCAATCTCTCCATCGGGTACCTCTTACGGGTGACACTGGCGAACAACTCCGTGATCGTCTTGTCTACATCAGAACTCAAGGCCAAGACGAATATCGTCGGTATCCAGACTCGAAGAATCAGTGCCGGCAACTACATCGGCTAACTGACCCCGTTCGTCACCAAGGTATCTCGAGCCAGTGCCTATGGACGTCGATCCGAACAACAACAATCACATTACCTTCATCACCCCATCTCGCAGCCCCGACACGGAGGGTGACAAGATCAGAAGCCATACGTTCAGAGACGTTCGATATCGCCAACCAACGACCAATCGCGCGGCAGGCTTTGACCCGGAACAACGCGACTGACCCGAACATGGGACCTGATGGTAGGCCAATTTTGGAGCCAAGTGTCAACTTGTTGCCGGATCAGTCACGATGGCGCGTGGCTTGCTACTGTCGACGAATGGATACCCCAGCCGCAGACCTGTCATATATCGAGGAGGGCATACCTGCATTCAATGCAGAGGAACGAATGCCCGCTGAGAAGTTTATTTGAAGATCTGGCGACGGGATGAGCAGAATGCACAGTGGGTGCTGGATGCGCGCATCGATGCTCCTCATTTCATTGAAGGGGTGTCTGCGCACGCCCGTGTGTTGGATCTTATTACCGACCCTTCTGGCACTGGATTTGCCTACGGTCGGCGAAGATCGTGTGGTGCGTATCTGAAACCAAAAACGCGAATGCGGGATGGCGTAGTCGTGAGGCGCTGATCGATGCATGGTCTTGTCAACTGGACCCGGACTGCGCGATCAAGCTTTCCGGAACAAGCTTGGAAGTCGATGAGGCAAACGAGGCGTTGCAAGATACCATTCCGCGGACATCTCGGCTGGCGTTTTCATCGGATGGATCTGTACTCGCTGCTGGTGTATCTTGGGCATCGGACGAGGATCCAGGTGTCGTCCCTCATCGATACCGATCATGGGAATATTCAACGGTCCATCACGGAGATCGATGTCACCGCCCTCTCGGACTATTTATCCTAGGACGCTACTTGATATTACTTGGCAGTGCAGTTGTCGTCTGGGACATGATCATGGGACCCGCCAATACAGCATCCCGAACAAGTTGCCCGGCGTCAGGTTGCCCCCATAGCCACCTACTGCGCCTTGCAATCAATGAAGAGGATGACACTTTGCTGTGTCAACACCAAGGCTTCAGAAGAAGAACCGGAAGAACGGTTCACGAAGATTATCACCGAGTCACGGTCTCAGTCCAGCTCGTCCGAGCCACTTTGGCACTGCACTATCTCGAAGCCCTTGTTCTGGGGACTGATCGCGCTGCGAAGGAGGAGAGGATTCATTGCGCTTGACTCATCGTCAAACGTTCGAATTATCAGTCCTACGGCCGCTACACTGCAACTTCCTAGCCCCCCCTGAGTCAATTTCCTCCCGCCGTCACCGAAGATATGGACATCGACGAGGAAGACGCGAAGATGATGTTGAAAGAGGCAGAAACAAACCTGACCTGCACCTCGATGCAAGCGAGGAGCTATTGCGCGCCTCTGAGAACGACAAACCGTCGTAAGACTGGGAATACCAGCAGATATTCGACAGCAGGCCGTCACATGCACTGCACCTGTCAGAGACCTTTCAATGCCGTCGTGGGTCTATACGGGAGGAAGCCGCGAGCAACTGCAGCTGTGGCATGTAACGGTGATAGCTTCGAGGATTCGGAGGGACCGGTGGATCCTATGTAGCAATATAATTTCCGGTTCAATTTCGTATTACATACGCAGAACGCTTTTGGGAGTGCGAGTGATGTGCTGGAGGCCAAGCTCTTACCGGAGATTTGGCGATTTGGGGGGCACCATACGGAAACACAGCGGCGCTCTATACTTATCACTCGTAACAAGAACACGATGTGGCGTGTGAGTTACCCCAGGCCACGATATACCCCTCACTTATCCACCTAAACCAATGGAGACCAATCAATATAACGTCGTTCAAGGGATCGTCGCCAATCGATCAAATTCAGTCCTAGCGCCTGCATGCCATGGCGAATCATCACAAACACCTACCCTCTCTAACAACCCTCTCCGCGTGCTCTCCCTGCGCGCGCAGCTGCACTACAGTTCTTCCAGTATCCGAACACCGCGTCTATCTCTGAAGTATCCAGCTCTAGCCTATACCGCCAGGCACAGCTTACGGACGTCGCTACAGCGAACAACTTGGAAACATGAACTACACACCTGAACAGCCACAGCAGCGTCTTCCATACTCCCATCGCCGGTCCCTCCCAATCGAATTATCCGATATTACGGTTGGTGGGAGGGATCAGCCACGCGGCGCGACGAGGTGCTGTTGTTTCGTGCACATGCCTGATTAGGCTCAAGTCGCGTTCGCTTGAAGAATAGCCAACCAGTCCGAAGTCCGCGAGCCCGTGGCAGAGCATCGCCATGGGTTATAAGACGAATGCTCTTTTAATGATCCAATCACACTATGTGGTCGGCTGGGAGTTGGTGTGTACGAGTAGAGCGAATTGGATGAGGCGCTGACGGCATGTCCTGCCGGTGAGTGGTGGCCGAATTAGCATGCGGTTGACATGTGGGAGGACCGTTGGGGGCGAGGACGTTTGGGTATATACCTGGGCGATCTCCTCATGTGCGGAGTACAGTTTGTTCTTGATACACATTCTTTTGGGTTCGTACGGATAGGGTTTGCTGGTCAAAGATTATTCGAATGGAATAAATTATCAATATGGGTTACGGCATGATACTACTCATTACAGCTTCAGGAAAAGAACTTGAGTAAATTAGGCCTTTGTGATGCACCTGCGGGGCAGCACACGGTGCTCGAGCTTTTGTTCCAATACTGTACATGTTCTATGAGCAAGTAAACTGATTTTCAGGCGGGTTCCTCACTCTTCTCAATGGCACTCCAAAAGGACTGGACGGTGTCGACAACATTACTATCAGATGGACAAATGGGAATGGCCCACCATCAAGGCTGGCACTTCTGCACAGGTTTACGTAGAATGGGGCACGAAGGAAACCAGAAAGACGATGGTGGTGAAGCCTTCTACAGCATAGTGACACACCAGACACCTTCCAAGTCCTCGAAAGAAACCGGACGACTTCATATTAGCATTAATCTGACGGCATGGCGACCAAACAAAGCCCAAAGGGATCGCAAATCGATTTGGGCTTCAGACATGATCATTCAATACACCACATCGTGAGCACAGATGAATTTGGCGACTGGTGGTCAAATGGTGAGATTCACCGACTGGATGCAACAAAGTCTCGCATCATTGGGTAACAGAACGTTAAAGCAGATTTGCATGCCAGGTTCGCACGACGCTGGCATGAGCTCGTTCGACGCTGGTACCATCGGCGCGCACCAACAGCCAAACGCGGTACCTGAACTTCTACGATCAACTCGTGGCCGGCTCGCGATACTTTGATCTACGCCCTGGTTTCCGGCGGCGAGTTCAAGGCGGGGCACTACCTGAGCTCGAGGACATCTGGCTAGGTGGAAATGGCGAGAAGATCTCCGACATCATCAACCAAGTCAACGACTTCACGGCCAGGAAAGTACAAGGAGCTCGTCATCATCAACCTTTCACACACGCTCGACACCGACAACGACTACAAAGAGCTCTCGCAGGACCAGTGGAACCAGCTCTTCGACCAGCTCTGGCCGTCAACAACCGCTTTACCGCCGACAACCCGGGCTCGCACGACTTCAGCAGCGACACGCCAGGCAGCTTCATCACGGATCGCGGGTTTGCGTTTATCTTGCGCAGCTCTTGGCGGCATCTCGCCCGGCGACTACGGCCAACCAGGGTTTC